>PVKN010001267.1:0-54537 GCA_004027915.1 Capromys pilorides | reverse complement strand
CCACCCACCTACCTACTTACCTACACACCTGCCCACCCACCTCCTCACCCACTCACCTATCTACCTACTTGTGTCCTCCCAGCCCTTTTCAGTTAGTCTCCTTAAGTCACTAACTTACCCAGCATGGGCTACAATGTGTGATCCTCCTGCCTCAGTCTCCAGGATGTTGGCATTGCAGATGTGGACCACCACTGTAAAAGTCCTGAGTTATCCCAAGCATACCTAACTAGCATATCTTTGATTCATTTTAATCTTGTTGAGCATAATCATGGCTTTACAAGTTAGTGACTAAAATAATAACTTTATATATTATAGGAAAATATAGAAGGATAAACTTTTTAAAGCTAGATTTAAAAAAAAAACATTAATTTACTGCATTTGTATTGAGATTTAAAAACAAACACGGGTCAGCCTAGGAATGTGCTCTGTGACTGTAGGCAAGTGTGCAAGGAAGGGAGGAGGGTGTGAGGAAGGGCTGCTTGGCCATGCTAGGGTGTGGGCAGGGCCCTTCCCACCCACAGGGATGCAGTGGCCCAATTTCCCAGCAGAGCTCAGGGTGGATGGAAACTGAGACAAGATTTAGGAAATTATCTCAGAAATAAATGATCTCCACCTGAGAGTTAAGTACTCAATATGTCCTTCCTCTGACCTCCGGGAAAAGGGAAGTGACCTGCTTCAGCCATAGTTAATAACATAAACACCCTAAGAGGAAACATGATCGTGGTTGTGTCCGCGTTTCCCCCGAAGATTTGCTGCTTCACGGAAGTCTTTGAAAATGCAGATTGTCCTTAAAGGGAGGCTGCCGGCCGCACACGCCTCCGTGAGTTTGTTACAAGATCATCACTTTGCAGTGGTGCGATAGCCACTTTGGCCAGGCTTCCTGCCTCTCAGGTTCCTCCACAGCAATCTGGTGGATATTTCCAAAATAAACCCTCCTGCTTTGCTAAGATGCTAACATCCCTCGCAGCTGGATGGGAACCGCAGTCGGCCCCGGGCACTCATGACAGACATGGGGTGCAGGTGCACAGTGGTGGTTGTGCAGTGGTCAGGATTCCCCTGATGCCAGAACAATCTCACTGGAGCTGGGCTGGGTGGCTCACGGAGGACACAGGCAGCCCTGATGTCTCGGAAGAGTTCAGGTGCAGCTGCTCCTCTCTTCCTTGCTGTCCTCCCCTCCTTACTGTCCTCGCTGTGAAGTCCCCTGAGTCTTTTTGCCTCTCTTCCTGCGAAGTCTTGCTACTCCTGCACCTTTAGCCTGGCAGTGGCAAACAGGGCTTCTGTGTCAGCTTGCTAGTCCTCTTACACTAGGGTGTGTCTCCCCAGGTTGTTCGAGTCACCTTGTAGAGAGGGTCTCGGGCCTCTGCCTGCCCTGGGTGGTGGCTGGCTGCCAGCTCTGGGGCGGTCAGCAGGGTGCAGCTCCCCCCCCCCCCATGGCAGAGGTCTGCCCTGTGCTTCTTCCCAGGATGTTGTGTTGGCAGCAGGGCCTGCTCTTCCCGTGGTAGGGTGGGAGATGGATGTGTTCATCTCGGGCATCTCTGGGCCGAGTCTTCTTGGTGGCTCATCCCGTGCCTCACACACAACATGGGAAAGATGGTGAAGGGGAGGCTGCTCTGCAGGCACCAGGGGCAGGGCAGACCCTGCTTCTAAACTGGGCCAAGGGCTCCGTATTTAGTTTCCTTAGCTGTGTAATTACAAGTAATCAGATTCACAAAGTTTAATTCTTGGCCCTTGAAATTTGCTCTTGCTTCTCTTTTGGTGCTAGTGGGATGTCCCTCTCCCTGCTCCTCTGTGTCTTTCTAGTTGTTTAGTGAGATAGGGGGAAAATGTTGAATTAAAAGCTACAGCAGATGCCCTTTCATCTTTGGCCCCATTTTTAAAGGTTCAAAACTTTATTTTAACATGGGCTCTTGTAAATCTTGCGTCAAACCTGTAAGCTTACGCACACGTGTCCCTCTGAGCTGCAGATACTAACTTCCTAATTAGCAGTGTCTGGGCCACAGCAATCTTTCAGAGCCTGAGGTGGTGCTGGGTCTTGAGTTTCCATCAGCATCTGGGACTTCTCATCAGGCTATTAAACCAGTGGCATAAGAAAAATGGGTCTTAGTTACTTTTTTCATCTCTAGGACGAATACCCAACACACAAAGTTAAAGGGGGAAAGGTTTATTTAGAGGTTTCAGTCTGTGATTGCTGGCTGCAAGGCAGGGTGGCATGGTGGCAAAAGATACCAAAAGCAGCAAGAGAGGAGGTCAAGAGACAGACCTGTTTCTGTCCCTTACATTATACCCAGTCTACCAGGATTAACACACCACCAGTCCAGCCAGTGCACTGGTCCAGTAATCACCCACCTGCAGTCCAAGCAGCTCTAATCCCGGCACTTCATTCTGAGTAAATCACCTACTCGAGATTCAGCCACCACCAAAAACCCCTCTGATCGCATGAGGCTTTGTGGGACATCTAGACACAAAACACAGCAGTGCCCTTGTTTGACCTTGCTTGCCTCCCGTTAGATAAATGTGCTACAGTCGCACTCGCGAGCTGAAGAAAGAATGGTGTACTGTGCAGAGCCAGAGAAGGAAAACACAGGCGCAGCAGTTACTTACTATTGTAAATCTTGGTTATCCTCTCCACATCCTGGTGGGATTGCTCCATGTTTAATTTTTCCTTAGCCCCACTTCGATGTAGCCAAAGACTAAGTTGCAGTCCACAGCCTCAGGACCATTTCTACAGATTCCTCAGTTGTGTTTTTGTAGTGAAACTAACAAATAGAGTTAGCCTTAGGATTCTCAAGTGGTGATACCAGCTACAGACATCGTACACCATTTTTAAATGTTTGTGTTTGTTTCAAGGGCTTTTTAAAGTGAATTCTTGTTACCTCAGAATTAAACACAATCTGGACAACTTTTAAGAACTCTAACATAGGACTCGGTTAGCCTTACTGTGAATAGTTCTACCCAGGGAGATGCGGCAATAGGAATGAGAAAGATAGACAAGAAGACGAAAAGCTGGGCTAGGTGGTCGCCAGTCTGCCTGATGGGCAAGACTAACTCAAGGCACATGAAAACGATCCTTTATTTATACTTTTGCAAAGTTTGTATCCTATGACAAAAGGTTGCCTAGCGACTAATAACTGGCCTAAACCAGACAGGATGTTTTTCTCAGCACTGGGGTAGCTTGTCTGCTCTAGGCATTGAGGCCTAGTCCCGCTTACACACACTTGATCAATTTCCTAACTTCCTGCAGCTCCCAGCACTCTGACACGTTCTAACATACACCTTCCTCAGCTGGACTCAAGATGCATGTGTGTGGGCACACGTGGGCAGGATGCGCACTGCAGCTCTGCCGCCTACTCTCAATAGTTTGCGTTTTCCTTGATTTTGAATCTGGTTTTGTAGCTCTCAGAACTGTATCCGGGGTTACTTCTGGGACCAGGGTTGAGGGTGGACCACTCCAGAGAGGAGTGACATTTCCTATCCTCCAGGTAGCTCGAGCTACGGCCAATGCCAGAACCACAAAACTCAGCTCTCAACAGGAAGTTTTATAGATCTGAACAGTTTCTGGCCACAGGTTTCTGTCAGGGCTGCTTGTGATTTTGTGTTTTAAGAGAAGCATGGACCCTCCCCAGTCACTTAATGGGCCATTTCTGGGAATCCAGAGGCACCATTTACACATCAGGCCCCGATCCTTTGGGGAGTCCTCTTAGATGTTCTGCTCTGGCTCCTCGCAGCCTCATGAGACTGAACACCGAGGCCAAACCTGCCCCTCTCCATGAGCCCAGTGAGTGGCCCCAGGCGGGTCCACCGTCAGGCCTGCTGCGTGGCATTCCATCTTACTTCATCTTTGGCTTCATATATTCCTTATGAAGCACCCAGGCCATATCTGTCTTCAGTGTTTTAATTAACATTTCCAGTTTTCAGCCTGAGATTGCACCAGAGCACCTACTTGCACAAATTCCCCCACAAGGGAAGCCCTCACCTCTTTCTGTTATTGTTTTTATTTTTGTTTTTTGAACGAGGTCTCACTATATAGTCCAGAATGGCCTTGAGCTCACTGTGTAGCCCAGGCTGACCTCAAGCTTGCTGCAATCCTCCTGTCTCAGCCTCCCACATGCTGGGATTATTGGCACACACTATCACACCCAGTACTTGACCTAGTTCTCAGGAGCCTCACAGAGCTCACACCGGAGATGCGTTCAGACCTCTCTGTATCTGATGCTATTTACAAAGAAGCCCATTGTAGCCCACTTCCTTCCCAGATCCTTGTTCTTACATGAAACTAAATTCTGCCTCCCTGTAATTTCTCCTGGCTTTTAAACTTTTTGTTCCTTGAAGCAACACGGTTCAATTTTCCTTTTCCATGCAGCTTCTGTTAATTTATATCTCTCCCCATACCACTAATCTCTCTGCTCTGGAGTGAAAACCTCAGGTCTCCAGCTAGGTCTGGGACAGTATGATCTGAGGTCTCCACCCCCACACATCAGGATGCTCTCCCTGGTCCATGTCACTCCTCAGGTGTTGCGTGTTCATAGTTGTACATAACATTCCCGGTAGCACCGATTGCCCTGCAGCACATGGCCTGCTCAGGTATGTCCTCTGATGTCATCTGTGCTTCTCTGTCACTTGGTGGCACAGTTCCATTATAATTAAGAAAGTAAACAGTCTATTAGTTCTCTTTGCCAACTCATTCCTCCTCTTGCCATCTGCCTTTTGCATGTGAAGCGGTTTTTCAAATAATTTTATTACTTTTAATAAGAAATAACAATGAGACAGTTTCAAAACACGTACCTAGGGTATAGAGTAATAGTATCACTAGGCTTCTCTTCTAGAGGGTTAGCAAGCTTGCAGACCAAAAAATTAGAGAAAAAGAAGGGCTACAAGATTAGCCAACATTTTGACCCCAGCCTTTCAAAATCAGTGAGGACTCTGGATATAAGAGAACCTGTGCAGTAACATCCTATAACTCAGTGGTGTCCCAAATTTTCTGTTCAAGGAGATTATGGGCCACAGAGGAAAGGGATTGATGATGTATAGTGTGCCTAGAGAGAAAACATTCTCTCAGGCTTTCACAGAGAGCAAACTGATCAAGCAGTGGCCATGACTCAACCCGATGGCTGACACTGACAAAAGCTCTCCATGTGAAGTGTTTTAAACCGACTTTTAGTCATCCTGAAGTATGGGTGATACCTTTGTATTTAAACATGATGCGCTGTCACGTGATTCCTTTTCTGAATGGGAATATGCAGGTGCTATCCGATTGTTACTGTCATGTGATTCTTTCTTGGCTTCAGAATAATTTCCTTAGATAGCAAAGTACCTAGGATCTTAAAACTCTTAGCTGTCTAAAAGCCTATCAATTTGATGTATCAAGTGGTCCATCAGTTCTGGCTATAGAGGATGGTAGTTATTTAATTTTAATTAATAATGACCATATCTATTGACTTAATAGGCCTCTCTCAGTTAAGTTGACTTCAAAAAGATTCTACAGGAGTTTCAATTTTCTATCTTTAAGAGGTTAAAGTTCTTAAAATCTCATATTTTGGTATTTAATGTCAATTGCTTTTTTATATTGAATTAATTTCCTGCTTCATTACATAGATTCTTGTGAATATTTTCTACAGGCTGTCCTAGCGTGGATGATGGCAGGGAAAGGTGTTCTGTGTTGTAAACACATTCGGATCTTGGTAAATTGCGTACGGTGAATCTGTAGTCCCGTTAACTCATCACCACGAGGATTCACAGAACTCACTGTGCAGCGGCGTGTGCAGGTGCAGGAACCAGGAAGGCAGGGGTGGCAGACTTGGTGCAGCAAGAAGTAAGTGAGGCTCCCTAGGATGGCTTCTCTATTTAAATTATTTTAATGGGGCTGGGGAGATAGCTTGGTGATCTAAGTGCCTGCCTGGCAAGCACAAGGACCCAGGTTCAGTCCCTGGTACCACATGCCAGGCTAGCCCCAGAACCCTGGGCATGCCATGTCAGCCACTGAAACTGGGCATGGTGGCTTACACCTGTAATCCCAGCACTAGGGAAACTGAGACAGGAAGATCACTGTGGGTCTGAGCTGTGTAGTGAGACCCAGTGCCAAATAAATAATTTTAATGGTCACCTGAAAGGATTTATTCAGTGAATTTAAAAGGCCTTTTCTATGGATAGAAGGCATTAGGAGACCAGCAGCCTAGGAAGGTAACCAAGAACTGTTTCTGTCTTGTTATTTATTGTCTGGAGGAACCCTTCACAGTAATGTGTGCTTGTCAATAGGAGATGTTATTGCAGGGTATGAATGGGTCTCGGTGACCGGGCAGTTGGCCTAGTGAAGAGCTACAGTATGGGGTGTGAGAGTTTCCAAACGTAGAACAGCCTGCTTCAGTTGGCTCCAGACAGGCTGGGAAGTCTGTGAAGGCAGAGACTATGCATGTGTTCTTCCTTTGAAATCAAGAGTAGGGGAAAAGTGCTCAAGAAAAAGCTATCGTAGAATGTGTATAGTGAACACTTCTCAGCAGGCGTCACAGGAGAACACCCAGACTTGTTTGAATCAATTTAAGAGACTGGAGTTGGATTGTTGTGCTGACAGCAGGAGTAGACGATTAAGAAGCAAACAGGGATGGCCGGGTAACTCAGCAGACTAAAGCACCTATTTAGGCAGGTTCAGGGACCAGGGTTTGATCCCCATCATGCTGTGCCGGCCCCGCCCCCAGGGTACATTGAGACATTAAGACCAGGAATGGTGTATGCCTATAATCCCAGCACTTAGGAGTCTGAAAACAGGAGGATCACTAGGAGTCTGATCTGTGTAGTGAGACCCTGTAGACCCTGTACTAATTATATAAAAAAAATAATTTTAAAAAAATATAAGCAGTGAGTAGCAGTTGTATAAGAAGTATTAGCAAGATCAGGAAGGGGAGTCCGTATGAAAACTAGTTCACTTTGAAAAGTAAAAGGCACAAGTGGCATGTAATTGAAAAAGCAAGAAAGGAGATAACTCCTAGGCTATGTGTGGCGAACCAGCCTGACAGAAGTCCTTGGGATCCTGGCCCACGTGTGACACCAGTAGTGAGAAGCCAGCACTCTGGAGTGTGGCCTTAGAGAGCCCGAGGCTCCTGATGCCATGGCAGACTCCAGGGTGAGGCGCCTGGTACAACTGCCTGAGGCTTTAGGGCACGCTTGTTTCAGCAGTAGAGGTTCATTTTGTTTATACTTCAAGAGCGTTCAGTCAGCCTGCTTCAGGGCAGAAATAACATGGCAGAAGGTTGTGGTAAAGAAAAGCCCTCAGGCCCTCGCAGCCAAGGATTAGCGAGTGGGAACAACTAGGGAGAGACCTGCCCAGAGCGTGCTGCTGTGGCCTCCTGCAGCCCGCCCACCTCCTGATGGCCAGCGACTCAGCAGCGGGTTCTTCTGCCAATGGCCACAGTGCCTGCATGACCCCTCGTCCTGCAGGAGCCTCCCCTGTGAGCACAGGAGACTCAGGGTGCATTTCAGACTTAAGTCCTGACAGGTCTCTCTATAGGACTTCCCTTGGGATACAAAGCCAGCCTCATGCCTGTGTTTACTGCACAGGCCCTGAGCCCTGTGCTTTCTCCATACTCAAGAGGAACCTCAGTGTGGGAAGAGATTGGTTCCACCTTCTGGCAGGTGTAACCCTGGACCAGTAAGGTCATAGGTGCTTCCCATCTTCCAGAGAATGCCCCATGATTTGGGGGTAATACTGCTGCTCCTTCCTGAAGTGGCTGTGAGGAGTCAGTCAGCTAAGATGTGTCGTCTTCTAAGTGATTCCTGGCACACAGGCGCACTGACATGTGTTAAGTTTTACCTTTGGTGACCTTTGTGTTTTCTTTCATTTTCCTTCTTTGCTATTACTGTGGGATTTTTTCCCCTTTATCCAGCTCACAAGAATGCACTGGTAATTTAGAAGTGGTTCTTTGATGTATAATAGGAATGACAAGAGAAAGAATAAAGCACTGTGCCCCACAATAACATCATCAACATAAACAGTGAACAGGAACCCATCGTAATTATAGAATGAATCTCAATGTCCAGGGCCCAGTGAATCTGCCAGGCCGATGATCCACTCAAGGAACAGAAAAAATGAAGGTTGTAAATAGGAAGCACCACAAGGACTCTGGAAATGGGATTTTCCTTGGCAACCAATTTATTTGGCCATGATCTCCAGTGTTTTCTCTGTTATGAAACTTTGTCAAATAGTGGTATGAAGCGCTCGGTACTCTTGAGTCATTTTCTGGCAGAGTACAGCGGCTTCTCTAGTAACCCAGCTGGGTTGTCCCAGATCTGATTTATTAACTGGTTTATTCTGTCACTAAGGGCCTGAATAGAGAAGGCTTCAGCAGTGTCCTTCAGAGTCACATTCCTCAGAACAGAGTCAGATTTGCTCAGAAGTTTGCAGCATCCGGACCAGAGTTGATGGCAAACACGTGCAGGGGCGAGAGGAGCAGCGTCCTTATCAGATGCTGACACTACCTGTCAGTAGTGTCAGTGGTGTGCAGCAGGCCAGAGCCATCGTGTGTGAGGAGGGGTATTCCATTGGCAATTCAGTCATCAGCGTCACCATACAGGTTCTAGAAATCCTGAGTGTCTTCTTGCTGACATCAACAGGAACAGACAGATTTAGCTGGGAAAGACAGAAGCGCTCATACAACGTGCCACCTGACGGCAGATGTCACAGAGATGGGTTTGACCACACACATGTGGACCATGCAGCCTTTAATTTCATACCTTATTTGAAAGTATCTTATCAGCTCGCAAGAGTCACCATAGAAAAGTGGCCGCACTTACTGCTGGGCACTCTTCATACAGATCAGCACAAACACCCGTTCAGTGGCCGAGGTCTCCTCGCCTGTGGGGGACAAGTGCAGAGTCACTGCGTATTCCCAGAGTGGCATCCCGGGCACACTCAGCCATGCCTGTTGCTGAGTGCACCACCCGTCTCTCCGCAGGAGAGCCCGCAAAAGGAGCAACTTGAAAAGTCTTTCCTTTTGCCACACAGATTTTCAGTGACAAATGGTACAAAAAGTCACTGCACACATCTCCCTCTGAAGTTACCAGACCTACACTAGGGCTGACTTTCACCGTGCATGCTGGTCACTTACAAGTCAGTAAAGAGCGATTTGGCTGAGTGACATGATGTGTTGGATGCACGTAAAAATCTGAAGTGAATGTAATAAATGAATGATCTGTTCACTGCTTTCCCAGGTTGAACCGTTTTGGCTCCTAGCACCTAAGGATAGCTTGGGTTCTGACGGACGCCGAGGCGGGCCTTACATTTTTCTAGAGTATCCAAGTTCATCCTTGAAGCAAATCTTTGTGTTACCTGCCAAGCAAAACATGGGAGCAGCAGTGTCTATGGGAATGAGAATAACCACACAGCTTCACCTATCATCCTACCACTTCCTCCTGACCTGAGAGCCATGCTGAACTGCAGAGCCCCTGGAATGCCGCAGTCCTGCGAGTCTCGTCTCAAGAGACCGCGGCAGTAATGAGTCTTTCCCTGCAACTTCCGTATCTTGGTTTTCATTGGCCCACTGCACCCCTGCAGAGGAAGCCAAGTCACTGTGGGGGTGAATTGCTGCAGCTCTTTAGCCCTTCCCTCCTGTGTTTCTGGTCTCCTGTTTCCGCGCCTCACCACACTCCCATTCTCAGGCTCCCCAGAAGGGCCACTTTTCCTTCTCTGCAGTGCTGACTGAGGTGGGCCAGCTGTGCAACAGGAGTCAGCAGCACCCTGAGGCTGTGTTTTTATGTTTACAGCAACTTTGCAAATAGGCCCCATTATCTGTAAGACGCTGGTTAATAAATGCATGAAAACAGTTCGGATATTAAGTAAATTGTTCAAGGTAGCTTAACCAGGAAGTAGCAGAGCTGTCTCTTCTGTGCTTTTAATTGTTTTGTAACACCCACAATTGACTCTTGTGCAGTCTTTCTCAAATTGCCTAAATACATTTTCTTGTGTTAATTTAGACAATATCTTCCATAAATACTTTAAACCATCAGGTACATACTCACATACATACCCTTTGTCTCTGTTCTTTTAAAAAAAGTCTATAGATGTATAAACTCTTATAAAACTGGCTTTCTCCCCCTATGATACTGTTTGAGCTACCACTCTTTACTGTATGTATCCAGTTGCTGTATTCTTTTCAACAGTTATATAGAATCCCAGGCAGATTTGTGGGGGAAAAAAATAGGCCACTTAATTTCTCTGTGAAAATAGTTAAGAAATGTAATAAGGCAAACAGTTTTTTTTTTTCAGTTATAAGGCTTTTTAGTTTAGCTAAAACATCAAGTCATAATTAAAGTGTTACATGCTCCTGAAAATGCTAAAACCATGCAGAATTATATGACAAAACCCTTCCGTGCCTCGCTGACAGTGCTGCCAGTCATGAGATAGCTCAGCAGCATAAGCACCTGCGTGGCACACACAAGGTCCCAAGTTCGATCCCCAGTACCACACCCTTTTTATATTCTTGTTCTGCCAGGGATTTCTATAGCTAGAGACTCGGATGTCTGAATGTATACCTGTTCTATTAGAAGGGGTGAAAGAGTTAAGTCACAGTAAACTGCCTGAAGACAAGGTTTGGTACATAGTAAAAGCTCAAGTGTTCCTGTTAGGTGCACAATCACATGCAGACTGAGTATGTAGAAATAAACCACGTAATTAGAGAAATTCTTTCAGAATCAAAACAAGAATGGGAGTAGTCTATGTATAATAGCCTCGATCTGCTTTTGTCACAGACTTGTCGTGGACCTTCTTCTGTTTCAGTCCGGTTCATTCCATGGTGAGGTCTTTTCCCTTGGCTTTCTTTATCCTGGTGGCCATTTAGGTTGCCTTCATGTCATAGCAGGTCCTGCTACGCGACGTCATCTTGAGCAGGTCCTCATTCCTGAGAATTGCTCATCTGAACCTACAGGTAGCATCCACATTGACCTCTTTGACTTGCTTTTGCGATGTATGTTGACCCAACTATTCAGGGAATTCACCACCTGTGATTTTTCTTCATTTTTAAAATTGTGATCAACCTGCTTTCTTTAAAAAAAAAAAGATTGAATTCAGCCATTTAGGATAGATTTCTGTAGCTGCCACCAGAGGGCTCCTGTTGGGTTGCAATTGTTGAGGTGTAATCCCTGGCCCAGGTGTTAAGAAACTTTGCCAAGTGTTGGGCTGTGGTTGTGCCTGCATTGTATGTGCCAACATGACACCCCAGGCCCTGTACGGGGCCTTTGCAGACTCTTGCTAAGGACCTAGCCATTCAGTGGGTGGTCTCTATATTAGAAAAGCTTTTAAACATGAAGGACAGACACCTGTTGTTTGAAAAATGTCTTAAAGTGTTTTAAAGTGCCCACAGTTTTGTTGCCTAAAGAAAAGAAAAGACTAAGTGCCCTTTGCTCCTGTTGGCCACTGCCACATCCCTGGCACTGTGACACTCCTCCACTGGGAAAAGTTCTGGCCAGGTTGAATGAAAGGCAGTCAGTTAAATACCTTTGCACAATGTTGTGTTCATGTAAACGCTTACATGAAACAGACAAAGTAATGTTTGGTGTCTACTGTGCTACCCTTTATTATGCAGTGAACATTTAACAAAGCCAATGAAATATATGGCTTCACTGAATGGAGTAAATAATAAAATCATTGCTTTGATTTATTGCTTTTTTTATTTATTCCTTGACCTTTTAAGATTTTAGATGCTAGGGAGATAGTTCAGCCACATAAGCTCCTGCTCGGCAAGCTCAAGGTCCCGCGTTCAATCCCCTGGACTGCATAGCATGCTGTCCCTAACCAGATGTGGTGGCACACACCTCTAATCCCAGCGCTGGTGAGGCTGAGATAGGAGGATCACTATGAGGCTGAGGTGCATAGCAAGACCCTGTATACTTTATTTGAATTCAGAGGTGCTAGAATACCAGTGATTACTTCCATTTTTCAGTTAAAAGAATTGAAGCAGAAATAGATGATAAACTGCTCCCAAAAGGGGCTGTTCACACCAGTCTTCAGGACAGCTTGGGTGGCTTCACACAGCAGTGGGCCTGAATCAGGGCTTGGGACGTGGTAGGGAGCCATGGTCAGAGGCAGAAGGAACCCCAAAGACCACGAGGCAGTAGGTGGCCATGGCCTTGGCGTTGAGCACAAGGGTGACGGAAGAGGCCAAGGCCCAGAGAACCCCAAGTTCCTGGCCTGGGTATGGAAGGGCAGCTGGGAGATGGAGGGGCTGTGAACTGGGCCCCGCCAGGCTGGCAGAGGCCCAAAGGTGGCTGCCACACTGCTGCGACTTGTCCCTGGTACAGCTGTGCTGCTTCGAGTAGACACTGGAGGCAAGTGTGGCTGACCTTCAGTCTCTGAGGCACAGCACACTGCCATTTCTCACTGATGACCTGCCTCTGACCTGGGTTTTGTGTCATGGTCTAGTCACTCAGTCCCTGGGCTGCAAGATAAATGAGGCGATGTTCGAGTATTTATAGCCTTGAAATGATCAGTAAGGGAGTCTCTTTCCAGAAATTCCAGATGTAAGGAATCAGTGTTTACTAAGAGTCAAGCAATACTGAACATTCGGTAACCACGGAGGTGAACAGAAAGTAAGGCCAAGGGCCCAAGTAACGGACCCAAGGTTGTGTGGCATCTTTCACCTGTGTTACCTGGTTATTCTGTGACCACCACTGTGAAGACCCCTCCTCCTCGTCCTCCTCCTCCAGCCCCTGTTTCTTCCCCTCTGCTCCTTGCTGCCTCAGCCTCCAGTCCAAGAACCATTTCTCTCTGGAGTGAGTGCCCAGCTCTCTCAAGATGCTCAGTTGCACTCAGCAGTGCCTCTTGAGCAGTCTGGTGGTGTAGAACCCTATAAGAGTGGCTCCAGGCAAGAGCTGTTTCTCACTTAATCCTGAGCACAGTGCAGACACCCAGCAGGGGGGGCACCCAGTGCATCTCTCCAGTGAGTACACAGCTTCTGTTATGCTCCCTTAAGGAAGCAGGAGAGAGACACACACCGGAACCAGGCAGCATTTGGGTGGTGTCTAAGACACACCATGTGGCCCATGTATAGTCAGCACTAGGGAAATTCAGAGAGTGTGGAGAGCAGCTGAAATTAAGCTGGAAATTAACGCCCCCAGCT
Organism: Capromys pilorides; assembly: GCA_004027915.1. Lineage (NCBI taxonomy): Eukaryota > Metazoa > Chordata > Mammalia > Rodentia > Capromyidae > Capromys > Capromys pilorides. The sequence continues at coordinate 41,437 of PVKN010001267.1, read as the reverse complement.
TGGGGGCTGGAACACAGCTAGCCCTGAGAATATGGAGCACCAGGCATAAGCCATGTAAACAGTTGTTGGGACTGAAGCAAATTCAGTCCAGCCAGTGTCTGGCCTTGGTCTTCCTCCCTGTTAGCTCCAGCACAGACAGCTCTGAGAATGTTTTGCTTTCAGTGTTCTCAGCAAAACACTGAGCCGTTGTACTACAGGTGCTCCACCACCCCCCTTTTTACTGTATATCAATAAAGAGGCAGACCATGCTGGGGTTTCACTGTGTTTCCATCAGAGAGGTCAGGTCACTTTCCTCTTGGTATGTGTCCATAGTTTCTTTTACATCTGTCCGCACCTGTCTCAGAATCCTGTTGGCTGAGTGAGTCACAGGAAGAGATGCCCAGTGTGGGGTCTGAGCCCGGGGGACTCAGCAAGCAGGGATGAGGAGACCGTGGGACTGTGTGCTGTACGACTAAGCTACGCAGTTGCTGAGGAATCACTGGGTATAAAACAGTGGGGAATTTGGACTAACAGTCATTCTTTGTGTACTGAAATGCTCAACTCATTGCTTACGATTGGAGGAATGCCTGTCCAGACTGCACAGCTTGCTAACTTTCTGGAGTTTGTTTCTAAAACAAAGTACAAAAATTCACATACTTGGAAGGGGTGGGAAAACAGCTTGAAGTGGGGCTGGGAAAGGAGTGGCCAGCAGAAGTCTGCCTAGACCAAATACAGGCTTCTGAAGGATTAATTTGTAAGGAGGGATGCAGCTTTGCACTCTTCATGCTGCTTCTCTCAGGCTCCCAGGAGGAGGAGGAAACAGAGCCAACTTAGGTGAGCCAGAAGCTCGAGGCGTGAACCAGGGAGTTAGGCTTGGGCCCCTAGAGGCAGAGCTGCTGCTTCTGTGCATTCCTTCAGTGCACACCACTCCTTAGTTATGCTGCATCTTTGCATCTGCATGTTGGTCCTAGAGCAGATGGACTTCCACAGCTCACTTTTCTGAATCTCGGTGAGCCTGGAGCATCCCGGTGCCAGGTCACTGCTCCTACATTAAATGACTGCAGCATTGGCATCCAGAGGTGAAGTAGTTGGGCATAGTCATAGCAACCCAGGACTGAGGGGGAGTGGGCGCAGCCCGAGCAAAAGATAAATCAAAGGCCCCAGCAAAAGGAGCCCACATAAGTGGTGATGCTAACCTCAGTTATATTGGCGTAATGGATATGAGCGCACGCTAGCGGAACAGAAGGAAGTCTGAGCGTGTGGTGGAGTAGAGATGCCATGCGCTGGAGGCTGCATAAAAGAACACGCAAGTCACCAGTGTTCTTAAGACAGAATAAAATCCATCAAAATGTATATTACACGTTAAAGGTTTAATTCTTCCTCTAAGGGATCTCTGCTGATTGACCTGCTAAATAATTCTGACTACTCTTTGTATAACTACACACTTGTGAAATTGTAGGAATTATTATACTTCATTTTGGACAAAAATCTATTTGAGTGCACTCTGATTTTATAAACAATTTTGTCTTCTGTGTGTTTGTCTGTGTGGCTAGTCTGTAAACAGTTGTTTTATTTGCACTCAACAAAATTTTCTACTTTTTATTTTTGGATTTTTAAAGTACTTGTCTGATATGCTTCCACCAGAATTACCAGCTGGTCAAAATGATGGTAAAAATTGATTTTATAAATATGATGCATATTGCCATTTACATGTTATAACTCAAGAGTCTCTCATTGTTCAAAAAATAATGTGTTAAGTGTTATGGTCTAATTTTCATGAGTCATCAAAAATTCATTAAAGATAATTAAACAGCAGTCACTTAGAATGGGGAAAACTACTGGACAGGACTCCAGTTGATTAAAGAGGAACCAGCTGCCTAAAATTAAAAAATCTAGTTCTTGTTCATTAATGGGAGGTCCCAGTGGTTTCCTTAGCCTCATAGGAGATGTCCCCATAAATGTTGTTCAAAATACATTATTGTGATACATTTACATTGACCATCATCAAAAGGTTAACTTGTCTAGAAATAAGACAATTGTCTTTATGATCTAAAGATGCTGTGGTCCCTAGATAAAGTAAGAAACAAAAGCCATGGCTATGACAGTTAATTGTTACTAATCTAATGGTGTGTTAAATGTGTTCATGCCTTCCAGATGCACAGATCTTCTAAAATGTAAAGCTGGTTTTCAGAGCAGAGCATTTTCTGCTTCATTATGGGTTAATGGACTGTATAGGGAAAAGTTGCTAAAAACAGGAACCTGAACACAGGAACTGGTGCATCTCTCCAGCAAGCATGCAGCTTGTGTTGTGCTGCCTGAGGAGATGGCGTAGAGACACATGCCAGAATGAGGCAGCTTCTGGGAGGTGCACAAGACAGAGCATGTGGCCCATGTATAGTCAGCTCTGTGAGAATTCAGAGTGTGGGGAGCAGCTGAGCTGGAAATTGACCCCCTTTGGGGCTGGAACAAGGCCAGCCCAGTGACTATGGAGCACCAGAGGCAAGGGATGTGAACAAGTTGATCCAACTAGAGCAAACCCAGTCCCGCAGGAATGTGGCCTTGGTGCTCCTCCCTGTTGGCTCCAGCACAGATGGCTCTGAGAATGTTTCACTTTCAGTGTTCTCAGCAAAATGCTGAGACTTTTGCAGCACTTTTGACTCTGCTGCACACTTCCTCCCTTCTTACTGTACATAACTAAAGACATAGACCTTGCTGGGTTGACCCTTCCTCTCCATCAGAGAGGTCAGGTCCCACCCAGTCCCAGTTTTCCTGTCATATGTCTTGTTTCTTCTTAATGTGCAATAGCCCCCTCTCAGAACCCCACTCCCTGCACAGGTCTCAGCAAAAGAATGGCCCAGCCCTTCCCTGAAAGGTCCTTGAGTATAGAGCAAGTATCACAGGACTCTTGATGCCACCTGCATAAGTGTTGTTGACACGGGGAAGGCATTTATGGGGTAACTGTGTGATGCTGAAAAGACAGGCCTAGGGGAAGCTTTCACACAGGTTGTGAAAAGGGGACCCCTTCCCCCTCAGGTTTAGAAAGCCCTCTCTTCACTGAGGAGGCTCCAAGGGGTTCTGAACTCTGTTGCTTCTGTAACCCCATGTTTTTTTCCCAGACTTGGCATTCATGCTTATTTGCGGGAGCCCCCAGCGTTGACAGCGTGTGAGGCGCTCCTCTTCACTGGTGGCTCCTGATGAAATCCTGGGCCATGATGCAAATGCTTCCATGGTTGTCAGACTTGTGATGGATGAGTCCATCCTAAACATGGAGGTGCCTAGTGCAAAGCCTGTATGAGTGTCATACTGAGAGCTAGGGAGGGAGCTCATGGCTCTGATGCCAGGGAGCTGTGAGGTATGAGTGGGGTCATAGTTGTCCCATCTTCAGGAAGGGTGTTGGGCTTCTTCCCTTAGCCCCAGCCTGCAGGCTGCTTCTGGAGAAGAATACTGTCTCCCTGGTCTTTGTAGAGTGCTAGTCCAACAGAGTTCTTAGGAGAAGGGCGTGCTGAGTTGTCAGTTGCCAAGGCTCAGCTGCCCACACTGCCCTGGGTATAGGCAGGTAGCTGTGGGCTGGGGGCATAGTCCTAGTACACCTCTCTTCATTCACAGGTGGAGTTCTCTGAGAAAGGTTGTGGCATGGTACTCATGTGGCACTTTGAACTTAAGCCAGGTATATTTTCTTATTTTCACATATTCCTGCAATAGCCTAGCAAAAACATGGGCAGTTACTGGTGCAATATGCGGAAGTGGAGTAACCGAAGCCAAGCAGCAGTAGCATCCACTGGGCGTTCAGTTAGGTCTTAAGGTTCTGTGGGGTGCTGCCAATGGTGAGCCCACTTGCTGACCCTGGTGACCTGGAAGCTTTAGGTATAAACCCACGTCCTCAGAGTTGGCATGCAGTGCAGTCAGGATCATCACCGCCTGTGCAACTCCACACCCTGCCTTAGTCTCAGCCTGCTCGATACTTTCTACAGTCTGCAGGCAAATGAATGTTTACACCTACAGCAGTAGGAAGAGGTCACATGGCAGCTGTGTTCTTTGTGTCAGCCAGCATCACCACACCAGACACGCTATAAAGCTCCATGCACATCAGATGCTGTCACGTGTGAGATGCTGTAGTTGTTCCATGTGTATTCATCTCATGTGCCTGCCTAGGGTGACAGGACATCATGAGGCATGGGCACCAGGAGTTGTTTATTTCACAGTGAGACGTAAATGTATGAGGTAGGTCATTGAGAATAACTAATTAGCTTGGTTTGAGAACAGCACAGGGTAGCATTGCAGACACGTAAAATGAGTGCAAAGATGTTTATCTGCCAAGCAAACATTTGTGAATGTTCCCTAGTGCCAGACAGCTCTCTATGCAGCTAGACTATGAAGAGGCAGCAGTGTAGACAAGAGAACAGTCAGCACAGCACAGGGTTAGGGTCCCACAGCACTAGCCAGAGTTGGAGAAGAGGGGTTTAGTCCATGTGGTGGCACACACGTGTAATCCCAATGTTGTGAACAGCTCAATTAGATAGAAATATTATAGGCAGTCAGATAGAGCCGGGCCCTCCAGGAGACAGGATGGAAGACAAGATACGCTGCAACTGTGAGAGAGACAGGACGTGCTTGCTGTGGGCCAGACCTAAAGATCAGAGATGGAACAAATGCTTACCTCCCTAAAGATAAGCATCTAGGATTGATCATCATTTTGAGGAAGCCAGGAAGAGTCACTGATATGACTACGACCGGCAAGCTGCTGGCCAAAGTCCTGTTCTATATCCATGCCCACTTGCTATGTGACTTGCTTCCCCGTTTGGTCCTGGCCTTAATTTTACCTGAGCAGTAGTGCTTATAATCTCATTGGTCACCCATAGTTTTGTCCCACTTCGTGCCCACCTTAGTGAGCTCTCATGTTCTCCACCTTAGACCCACATGGTTTTACACTATAGAAGTCCCTGGAGGGGACAGCTTTCCAGGGACCACTCACTCAGGGGCCCCCTCACTCAGGGGCCCCTCCTGTCCCTCTCTTTGGTAATAATTCCTCTAATAAATATATTCTGCTCGCAACCTCTGTTTGTTTCTAAAATTCATTCTTTGGTTTTAGATAACATGAACTTGTCCCAAGTACCTTTCAAGTCAGGAGCTTCATGTTTCCCCCTCTATCACCAATATTCTGGAGGCTGAGACAGGAGGAGTGCCACAAGTTAGGGGCCAGCCTGGGCTGCATAGCAAGACCCCATCTCAAAAAAACAAGCCAAGCAAAATAAACCAAGAAAGAAGCAAGGATATTTCCAATTTTGTTTTAGTTAATTAGTTAGTGTGCCACTGTTCTAGAGTAAGGTTTCCCATGGCAAAGGTGTTCCTATACTTTGATGAGTAATAGGACAAGTGTCTTTACTGGGTTATCTAATAACTGTACAATATTGTTGGCCTCTGAGGCACTTGCCCAGTAGTGAGGCTTTGGAAGAACTCTCATAAATTACAGTTGTGCAACTGTTTATGTAGAAGCATATTTAACCTGTAATATATGACAAGCTGTCTGCTGGGGATTGTGATGGAGTAAGTTTTGATGAGGCAAGATGAAAAATATTCACATCAAAATAAAAGTTAATTAGAAGGAGCCAAGTATGATTCTGAAGAGTGTGTCCATGAACTATTTATCAAACTTGATCAAAGTGAAAAATAAATTTATTCTGGAGTTTTATAGAGATTATACAGAGGCCACAATTGCTTTCCTTATTGACACAAATTGTGGTCAGAAATTATAAAATTTCTTGGGAAGTAACTAATGTAGAAAAAATAAAATTCTTGATCTACCCTGCGACCTCTTCAGTAATCACAGATCTTAATTGGAGATAGACTGCAGATGGCTGTCCCTCCCTGTCCTTCGTGCCTAATCGATACAGCGCTGTGCGGCCGTGTGTAGCCAGCCAGGGCTCACAGCGTGCACACCCCCGACAGTGCCAGCTGCCAGAGGAGCTGCAGAAAGTGTGCTTTGCACTACCGAATTTTATTTATTTCAGTAAATATCAGACTAACTTTTTTTTTTAACTACAAATTTCATTTCTTTTTTTTTTTTTTTTTTCTTAATGTTCTGCTTCTGTGTAGGGCCCTATTTCAATAATATATTGTGAGCAAACTGGGTAACAACCACAGCTATCTTTATAATAAGCATATTTCCAACCATTTGAGGTACCAACCTATTCTAACAGTAGGTGTCAGAAGGTACTGCAGTCTGTGTGTGTGCCAGGAATCCCTCCCTGAACTAGAGGTGAGAGCAATAGAGTACAGAAATGATCCCACAGTCTTAGAATTCATATTCCATTGTAGGCTGAGGGAAGGATAGTAAAAAAGTAAAATAAGCAAATATCAGCTCTGAGAAGTGCTCAGAAGAAAATAAATTGGGTTAAGGAAACTGGATTGGGGTGTTGCTTAATATCGGATGCTATTAGCAGTATGACCCAAGAGGTTGAATTGTTGGAAATCACCATCCTGTCAGGTGCACTGCTGTTCCTCTCCATGTCTCTTCCCACTGTCCCCTGTGCCTCTCTCCCACTATGTGTGTGTATCCACACATGCACATCTATGTTATACCGAGAAAGGCCGTGAAGCGTATGCAAGACAGTCGCACTACCACCTGCGGAGAATGAACTGCCACAGATGTCCATGGCCCTCCTGTGTACAGCAGAAACACTGGACAGAACACATGGCCTGAGGGCCGCAGACACAGGCAGCCAGCAGGCAACTCCAGACCGTGGCCTGGGAGAAAAGAGACGTAAAGGTGACCCTGTGCTTGCTACCTGACCGGGTCCCCAGGTGCACTGAGTTAGGAGCAGAGGTTGTGCAGGAGAGTCAGAGGGACACGGAGCTTCATGGAGAGGAACAGCTCTGATTTCCCAGAAACCCCAGTTCTTTGCCTTCATTCTGCACTGTTCGTGTGTGGGTGAAGCTCCACCACCGAAAGCCTGGGTGAACACATCTGTAGCTCACAAGGCACTGGGACTAGTTCATGTTGCCATCCTCATGGCGGAAAGAGCTCATGATACAAAAGGATCTGAAGGCTCACCCCCAAATCAAAGCCTGCCCCACAGCTTCACAAACAGAAGTTAAAAAGCAAGCCTTGAGAGATAAAATTATCTGAAGAAATCTAGGTACCTGCCAGAACAAGCCCAGCACTCTTAGCAAAATGCAGCACCCAAAACCACAAAGTAGATAGCGCCCTGCATCCAGATTGCATCCCATCACAAATTTTCAGAAATAATAAGGCGTGAAGGTGTGACCTTCTATGACATGGCAGGTTCAAAGTCAATGGGAACAAACCCAGGAGTCTACAGACGAAATTAAAGATCCCCTGTGATCCAGGCGGGGAGAGGAAAGCTTGTACATGCTGATGAAAAAAATGTACGATAAAAAAGGACCCAAATGAAACTTCCCAAGGTGGGAAACGAAATGTGTGAGGTGGAAAAGTGCACAGCGTTGGTAACAGTACCCTGAAAATGGAGAAAAGTCGGCAGGCGTGAAGTTGCAGCCAGAGGGGATTCTCAGTGTGTCTGAGGCAGAGGGAACCTGCTGAAGAGCAGTAGGGAGCCACGTGGGTGAAAGGGACATCCTAGGAAGAAAGATGAGGACAGAGAAGGGAGAAAATCTGTGAATGAATTTGTGCAAAAATTATAAACCCAAATCAAGTTCAGTTTGGTGCTGTGGTTTGTGTCTCGTTGTCCCCCAAACCCTCACGCAGTCCTTGGGGCAGCATCTAGAGTTGGTGACTGTGGGTGTGAGCGCTGCACTGCCCCGGGGCAGATAGCCTGGGTACAGTGGAAGCAGAGAGAGGGGCTTGCTGGCCTCTGCAGAAGCTGCTGCTCCTCCCTCAGTGTTTTGCTGTTTTCTGCCTCCATGAACTGCTGCCCTCTGCCATGTGCTGCTCTGCCTTGGAGCCAGCTGAGTATGGACTGAAAGCTCCACTACCTGTGAGCTAACTAAACCTTTTCTTCTTTCACTTGGGGTATTGGGTATTTTGACCCAGCAACGAGAGAAGAGTAACAGACGTTCAGTGAACCTTTAAGAAACAGCAAAAAAAAATTTCACTCTTCACCGTCAAATTACTGAAATCAGTAATAAAAAATAAATCTGAAAAGCATGTAAAGAAAAAGAAAACAACTTTCTGATTGGAACAGAGATAGAGTGGAAAAAGCCAGAAGCACTGCAGGCTAGAGGCGGATGGAGCAGCACTTTGCAGTCCCGTTAGGAGGGGCAGAAGTAGGAGGAAAGGAGAACGTCAGCCTAGACACGTGCTCATAGTACGCATTCTTTTGGAATTGCAAGTGAAATAGCAACATTATTTCAGAAAAATAAAAGCTATAAATAATTATATCAGGAAATCCGCTCAATGGAAATAGTAATGACTTGTAGGCAGGAGGAAAATGATTAACAGATGTAAATTTTACTCAGTATGAAGTACTGACTACCAGACATAGTAAATATTAGGGCAAGTATAAGACATTTCTGTAAACCACTTTTTTCAGCCTTTTTATAGGAGAATTGGGGGCTCAGGCTATAGCTCAGTGGCACAAGTACCTGCCTAACAAGTGCAAAGTTGTGCATTTGATTCCTGGTACCCCCCCTCCCAAGTAGGAACTGATTGTTTAAAGCCAAATTAATGTGTGAATGCTATGCATTCATAGAATACAGTGTGTGCTGGTAGAGTGAGGAAGACAGCGAGGAAGCGAGGCCCCTCCCTCTGCACCAGGGGCCTAGTGGTGTAGTACAGCAAGAGAAAAAGTCATCCATGGCTGGCAGACCGCTTGGATGTACCACAGGACCAGCCACAGAGAAAATCCTGCAGCAGACAGGAAACACAAGCAAACCACTAACACTAATCAATAGATACAGTGGGCTTGTAGGACATAAGTGTGAAATAGAAAATGAATTACTAACAAGGAGTAAGTGAGAATGAATGATTTAAAGACAACCTTAAGGTACTATATGAAATACTTGAGAATAAATTTAACAAAATATGTGCACCACTGGGCCTTGTAAACTGCTAACACATTACTGAGATAACTAAAAATAAAATAAAATTTATTTTCGGATATGAGCAAGTATACCATGTTAATATTATTTAGGCACAAATTTCCCAAAACGTTCTCACAACTCAGTATGACTTCAAAGTCCCAGATTGATTGTTTTTTTCAAAAAGGTGCTAAACACAAATATAGTAGAGAGTAAAACAGAAGACTGATAGAAGGAAACAGAGGGAACTGGATCTTTCCCAGATGAGGATACTGAGACTGAGGATGGCAAAAAGCAGGAGGGACATAAAAAGTTAAGATGTCCCATGCGTGTGTACCAGCTAACTGCAAAGAATGCAATGGTTGTATGTTGCAAACATGAATTACAACATAATATGGTAGGTAAAATGAGGAAAGGGTGTCTAGAGGCAGCAGGAGCAAGGTAGGTGCAAAGGGCAGGGGAATGAAAAGAAAGAGGCAGGGCTGGGGAGATAGCTCAGTAGAATAAGCATTTGCCTGGCAAGCGCAAGGGCCTGAGTTCAATCCCCAGGTCCGCCAAAAAAAATAGAAAAAGAAAAAGGAAGAAACTGGCTACATTACAGGTACGTGCTCCCTATGCTGAACATAAACTTGATGTACAAATGAAAAAGAAAAAATAACAGGCCACATACCAAGATATACAGCATAGGTAAGCTAATAAAGTCTTTGGTAAACCTTATAAGTTTTCATTTACACGGAATTCTAGAAACAACACTGCTCAGGGTCAGCACCATAAGGGCTGCCGGGCAGTGTGGAGGAGCGGGGTTGGTTGCAGAGTCGCAGGAGGACTAATTGGGGTGCTAGAACTGTGCTGTGCCCTGGCTGAGCACTGGGTGTGGCACTGCTTTCATTTATCAAAGCACGTCAAGTGGTGCACCTGCAGTTAGTGAATAGAAATCAATACATCAATGAAGTTCATGTTCAAAATACAGAAACACAATTTTGTGAAGTAGATTGTATGGTGCTGGCATGCTTACTCGTGTCCCCATGCATTGCCAAGGGACATGGACCACACCTCCAGGCAGGAGTAGTGGAAGTACGAGTAGAGGTGAATAAGCAATCGGCAGTCAGTGGCGTGGTCACAAAGTTGTGTTCCAGAGGACAGGGAGATAAAACGTGTCATTGCCATTATACAAGAGTAAAGGACACAACCCTACTCTGTAGTTATGTGCATAAGTGTAACTGTGAAAATAGAAATATACCCCTTCTAAGTCATGATATAAAATGCAGAAGGTGGGGCTGGGGAGATAGCTCCATGGCACAAGTGCCTGCCTGGCAAGTGCAAGGTCATGAGTTTGAACCTTGGTTCCGCCAAAAATAAATAAATAAATAAATAAATAATAAAATCCAGAAGACAAAGCAGATAACAGCACAGAAGACTTTTAAGCTAGCAGAGGCTTAGAAACATTTTTTAAAAAAAAATATTACAATAGCGCAAAGAATGTAAAATACAACTGATCCTCATGTACAGATTCTATATTTAAAAATTAAACCTAGTCACCCAAACATATTTGGAATCCAAAAGCAACACTCTTGGCATGTTTATGTCCATTTATAGGTGCGTGTCAGGTGGCAGAATTTTTGACTGCTCTGGTTTAAATGTTCCCAGCTGAGGTCCAGCAAGGCAGAGTTCTGCTCTTCGCTTCAGCACCATGCTATAAACAGGCACCCACTACGTGGTTTGTTTAGGGCATATTTTTCTGTTTTGTACTCTTTTTTTGTTGACTCTGCTTTTAGAACTTGTCTCGCATCGTGGGAGTACCGCCCAGTGCTCCTGCGTGTGAGAGAGCTGTGCTGTGCCTGCCTTGCAGGGAACACGCTTTGTCCAGCCGAGGTCACGTGCGGTGGCCGCGAGGTCAGTGTGCATGAGTGAACAGCATAGTACGTCAGGCCAAAGAGGAGGGTGTTTGCCAGCCGACACAGGGGGCTGCCTCAGAAATGCTAAAGCAGCAGCTCTGTGATTCAACTATGGAAGTGCGGCTGAATTGATAGACTCATGACGCCATGGCCAGTTTAAAGAAACATAGTGGATAGCATTGTTCTGAGGTTGAAACCCAAATAAACCTGTGATCGATCCCCTTGTCCAGGATCAGATGAGCCCTCTCAGCTAGTCTTTTGTTATAAAAAAAAATACTACTTGTAACTGTAAGAAATACATATTAAATGAGTATCTTTCAACAAAAACACATAAAACAAGGTTGTATGTTGACCACTTGACAGAAATTTGTGACAAGAGGCTTACAGGAACCTGCTCGAAGTCCTAAAGAAACAGGAGCAATGATTTATTGTTCACAGAGTGAGTGCAAACATGGTGAGTCTCACGTGACTCAGTGAATAACTGAGTGCTATACTTAGGAGTAAGTCTAAGAAAATGTGAAAACATCTTATGCTGCAACATGTAAAACATCCATTAGAGAAAGAATTAAATATCTGGAGAGATATACCATGCTCATAGATTATAAAGTTAAATATTTATGTGAACTGTACCAAAATTATAGATTTCATCATAATCCCAATACAAATACTAGCAGACTTTTTTTTTTTCAGAACTGGGGATCAAACTCAAGGCCTTGCACTTGCCAGGCAGGCACTTTTGCCCCTGAGCTATCGCCTCACCCCCCCCCCCCCTATTTTTTAAGTGAGAAAAAAGCCAATAAAAATGATACACAGAATTTCGAAACAATTATTATTATAATGTATATTGTTATCTCAAGTGCTTAGATTAGAAGATAGAGGCATGCAAAATTGATCAAACAGTATAAGCACTAACTGTTCCTTTTAATGAACTAATAGAAATTAATACTACATTTATCTTAGGTAATATGTATATACTCTTTCTCTTCTTTTCCCCATCCCAGTTGTCAGTTCTTCCTTTTGAGTACTTTCTTTCCCTTTCACAATATCTGTTGTACCTTTTGGATGTTATTCACTCTTTCAATTTCTTACCCTAGGGAGACAATATAATGCTTACTGTTTTACAAAAATTTGAAAACTAATTCTAAAATTTGTTTGAAGATACTAAGCTAAACTAGCCAGAAATATTTCGATAAACAAAAACAAGGACTTATTTTAAAACTACACAGTAAGAAAGATAGTGTGATATTGGTGTAAAGACAGATTATCAGAGCGGAGAGAGAATGAGAGAAGGACGGGAGGATGAGTGAGGGAGGTCTGCTATGCAGGGCTCTGTGTGCGTGCATGCATGCGTGCACGTGTGTGTGTGCGTGCGTGTGTGTGTGTGTGTGTGTGTGTGTGTGTGGTTTTTGACAAAAGTACAGAGGCAGTGCATTTGAAAAAGGCAGTCTTTCAAACAGGTGGTGCTGAGTTACTTGGTGTCCGTGTGTGGAAATAACTATGAACTATTCTTTTTACCATGTTCAAGACTTAGCTCAAAATGAATTTCTACCTAAAATCGCCTAAAAGAAAACTCTAAAAAAATTTGTGTAGCCAAAAACATTATTTATAAAGAACAAATTGAGAAATAAACATGAAAATTAAGAACTCGTGCTCTTTAAAAGAAACTGGAGAATGAAAACATGAGGGGAAAGGAGCAGACTAGAGGAGAGGACTTAATAATCATTTATCTGATGAAGGACTTATGTTCAGAATAGGTAAGAAAACTCTCAAAACTCAACAGGATGAAAATAAGTAATCGAGCTTCTGACAGTTGAACAGTTGAACGTATCCTCCCCCCCCCCCCAAAAAAAATGAGTGGTGTGTTCACAATGAAAGGTCTCTCAACTTTGTAATCACTAGAAAAATGCAAACGAATGGCATGAAGAGGTGTTGCTGTATGTACTTGATGGTAGCAGAGAGACCGACAGCCCTGAAGGATGGTGGGATGTGGAGAAGCGGGAACTCATGTTCGCTACTAAGTGGAGTGCAAGGCACCACGACTGACTTGGAAGCAGTGAGGTGGGTTATTTAAAAGTTCAGCATCCAGCATGCTGGAGGGCTCAGGCAGGAAGGTCTCAAGTTCAAGCCCAGTAACTCATGGAACCCTCTCTCAAAATACACAGTAAAAGGGTGGGGGTGTGGAAGAATATGTCCTCACAGGGACCTGCACAGCTGCTGTGTCTGCAAAGGCCGTCAAGTGGAGCTGTCCCAGCATGCATCGGCAGACCAGCGAGCGCGCAGATGCCCCACAGCCCAGCACTGCTCCGCAGTGAGAAGCAGCGAAGTGCTGATACCCACGTATGCTGCAGATAGGAGTGGTGCTGTTCCTGTAAGCCTCTGACCAGTCAGTGTCCAGAGAGTCTTTTTAAGTACCAAAAATAAAACCATAAAAATGATCAAAAAAGTGGAAAAATGTTTAAATAACAAGAAAAAGACAGAGAATTGTTTGATTAATCTAGAAACAAAAAGACCCTTTCTTGTCATAAAGTAAAACCAAGAAATCATAAAAGAAAATACTGATAAGTTTTACTGTATATATGCAGCATATGAACTGTATAGATAGAAATATCTGCATGCTATAACATACAGTGAGTGAGAGGATTAGCAACTCATGTCATACATGGTACAGGTACTCTCCTTAATAGAGATGGCAGCTACTGGGGCGGGGGAGATAGCTCAGTAGCATAAGCGCTGGTGGCAAGCGCTTGGTCCTGAGTTCGACCCCCGGGACTAAAGAAAAAAGCTACTGTGAAAAGGGCCAATAATGCAAAAAATAATAATAATGAACAAAGGATGTAAATACTCATGATGAAGAAGCAGTTAACTCTCACTAATAAGCATTATAAAAAAATATGTTCAGCCTTATTCAGAGTAGAAATGCTGACAACCAATGAAATCCTTCATACTGGGATATAAATATCATAACTCTTGTTTGGTTAGCATATTAGCTACTGGGACAGAATTCCCAACACCCACACTTTGTTTTGCCTCATCATTTCTGTGGATTCTGTCGATAATGAGCTGTTCCAGCACAGAAAAGGCAAGGGCCTGGTGGACAAAATTTGTTCCCGGGCTGGGCAGGTAGCTTGGCAGTCTAAGTGCTTGCTTGGCCAGCACAAGGACCAAGTTCAGTCCCAGGTACCACATGCCATGCCAGCCCCGTGCCAAGCTGGCCACCGAGACTGGGTGTGGTGGCGCACACCTATAATCCCAGTGCTGGGGAGGCTGAGACAGGAGGATCACTACAAGTCCAAGCTGCATGGCAACACCTGTACCAATAAATAAAAAGGTTTTTTAAAATAACAGAAAAAAAGCCATTGCCTTCATGGCAGCCAGGAAGCAAAGAGAGAAGGCAGGAGCAGAACCAATAACACGTTTCAGGCCATCCCCGCCAGGCCCCGCCTCCTGACGTCAGCTCCTGAGCTCCTGAGTGGCAGGTCCGCTGGCCAGTAGGAGCGCTCTGCCCGCTCTTCAGACCCTAGAGACTTCGGGAGGCAGATCTAGATGGTGATTACAGCAGTAGGGGAAGCATACTAATACTTCCAGTATAATGTCTACTTAGTATTAAAGTTGCACATTATAGGACATTTGCTGGAGTCCTTTTATTTCTAGCAACTTTTCTTACAGATAAGTTCCCTGATATGCAGGAAAAATTCCTGGAGTTTTCAACACTCTTTCATCACTGAGACATGATATTCAGCGCCCATAATTTAAGCTTGCTTGCTTATTTATTTATTTATTTATTTCTGTTTGGTACAGGGTCTCCCTACGCAGCTCAGACTCGTAGGGATCTTCCTGTCTCAGCCTCCCCAGGACTGGGATTATAGGTGTGTGCCACCATGCTCAGTTTCCGACCCAGTATGATGCACTTGGGATCCACACAACGTGCAGTATCATGGATCAAACTCATGACCTAGCGCTTGCCAGGCAGGCATTTAGACTGCTGAGCTATCTTCCCCAGCCCATGGCCACAGCTTTATGGAGGAGGTTATCTGGGTCTCAGATTCAGAGGTTTATACACAGGAGCAGCTGCTCTAAGGCAGAAGTGGCCTGGCTGGAGTGTCTAGTGGTCAGCAAGCACAGAGGACCGGAGATGCCCTGCTGGGTCCAGCCCTGTGCCCCACCTCCTGACAGCACCAGTGTGGTGCCCTGGGACTCCTCATCCGTAGTCACCTTCCAGAGCCCCATCCATCAGCACGGGGGCCGGGGCCCTGATGCCTGGGTGTTCGTTGCAGCATTACTTGTAAACCGTTTTATTTATACTGCCGATCAAAAAGCGATGGGCTGGATGCATCAGAGCGCGTGCATGTGTCAGAAAGAATGAGACAGCACAGCTGCATGCTCTGTTGTTGTACAAGTGACTGTGTCGAGTGAGAACAAGAACAGAGCACTGTATGGAATGTAACCATGTCCTGTGTAAATACCGTGCTAGTCTAGTCCTAGCTCCGTCCCCCGAAGGACACACGAGAAGCTGATCAGAGTGGCTCACTGCAGTTAAATGTCTGTGTAGAGATTATGAACATTGCACTAATCAAAGCTAGTGACTGTAATAGCAATTGCGTGTTGGATTCTGTACTCTGGGTATTTCACAGACATCACCTGAGTTTCTCTCCGAATCTTAGAGGTGATAGTAGTATTTTACAAGTTAAGAGGTAGATCCAGAATATGGCCCAAGGGGACACAGCTAATAGGAAACTTTAAAGAAGTTTCCCGAGGCTTCGGGAGTAGCACCCAGCATATCCAGGCTGTCAAAAACACTTACAGATGGCTTTGTGTGATATCAGATACTTTATTCTAACACACAAGGGCAGTTATTATTCCACTTCAAATTTTGTGTGTTAGGAATATAATTTGAATGAGTCTGCCAGGCTCAGTATCTTAAAAATACCAACTGCCAAGAAACCTGTTGTCTTTTTTTTTTTTTTTTTAACTTATTTGGCACAGGGTCTCACTATGCAGCTCATACTCATAGCGATCCTCCTGCTTTCAGCCTCCCCAGCACTGAGATTACAGGCGTGCAGCACCACTCTCGGCGTCAGTGGCCGGCTCAGTGCACCTTGGGTGGAGCTGGCGCAACATGTGGTGCTGGGGTTCGGACCCCAGTCCCTGCGCTTGCCTACGCCGGTACTTAGTCCACTGAGCTATCTCCCTGGCCCTACATGTTGTTTTTTGAAAATAAATATTTTCATGCTCTACTATGGATTTACCTGACTAGATAAAGAAAATAAGATTCTTCAGCAACAGGAAAAATGTTAAATGAGGTCATCTTTTAAAAATTCCAAGTTACATGAGGGAAAAAAATTGAACTTTCCTTTTTTTGTTGTTTATGTGTTTTTACATCTTTCAGATAAGGCCTGTTGCTTCTACACTACAATAATCAATACAGATTTTTATCTTTTATTTGGAGCAAGAATAAGCTTTAGTCTTTTAATTTAAGCATTTAAGGGATTTGGACAGCTGACAAATTGGCTTACATAATAAAATAAATAATTACACTGCACATCTTGGGATATCTTAATATAAAATCAATTTATGTCAGATTCAATTTATAGCATCTGGAGGTTTGCCTGTCCAGGCCGACAGCAAGTACGTGCATTTGCTGCCACCTGACTCCCATGCAGCGTGGGCTTGGATGCCCGCGTGCGTCAGTGTTCCCTGGAAGCAAGGGAGACTTGGTTTTTGCCCAGGAAATGCATTATTAAAGAGCAGTAGCAGGGGAAAAAAGCACCAGGTAAATAGAATTATTGAACAATGACATTTGCTTCCTCAGAGCACTTACTTGCACAAAGCTTTATTCCTATTTCTGATTCGTATTTACTAGTCTTAGTCTTTTGTTTCCCATGACAAGTAAACAATTCAGTGAAGTCAATTTAGGGGTCGTAACCTGCTCACATGTCTCTTTAAAGTATGGTCTGTTGGCTAAATCCCTCCTGTGAACTTTAACCACCCCTCGCCTTATTTCAGACTCCAGTCACTCATTTAGCCGGTCACTCATTCGGTCGGTCAGTCGGTCGGTCTGTCTGTCTGTCTGTCTGTCAGGTATACACCAGCGAGGACGTGCTGCTTCACTTTTCACTGAAGCACTTGGTGCTTCAAGGAACATCTTCCCGCGCTCCCCCTTGTTCATGTCTAGAACCCTGAAATGTTTAACAGCAGATGAACTGCTCCTTTAAAGAGTGTGTTCAGAGCCACTCTCTCTCCTCTCACCAGGTGAGGGTGCCCCACCCCACTCTGCAGGGCACCACACTGGTCTCCATCACAGGATCCTACCCGGGTGACTGGCAGTGCTTGTGCTGGGCTCTGTGGATGTGGCCGTTGGCCCTCATGGGTCCTCATTCTCTCTGCTGTCAAGAGCAGCCCTGTGGTCAGTGCAGGGCCAAGTCTCCCAAAGGCACAGTAATTGGTTGCCAAGACACTGTCCTCTGCACTGTCCAGTGCCCTGGGTGTGCTTGGCAGCGTGAACATACTTATGTGTGCACAGACACGTTCAAGTCGTACCGCTCTGCATGGAAAACCTGCCTTCTCCTGGATTTTCCAAAAGAGATGAGACAAAAGAGGAGGTTGCGTGTAAGGTCAGCTTAATACACTCAGAAACAATGAATCATCCATACAGACCTGAAATTTAGCCTTTGACTTGCTCAGCACTTTGTGTAAAGTGGGTGAATACACGAGTAGTGAAGGCATCTCTGCTCTTAGACACCGTGACCTCCTGGGGACATAGGACCTGCACTTGTACAGATGACAAGCATCAGGCCCAGACCACTTGAGTAAATTTCCCAGAGTCCTGTAGCCAACTAGTGAAGTAGGAATCCAGCCCCATCTACCACACAGTACACTTTGAGAATGGAAGGTTGATTTACAAAGATGGGAATTCTGCCTTCCAGGAGCTGCCCGTGTAACTGAAGATGAAATTCCTGGGGACAGAGATGTGTAAGCACATGGCTTGTTCCCACCCACTCCTGCTACAGCTGCTCCTCTTCTCAGCTCACAGTCGGCTCATTTCCCAGGATCAGAGCCACCAGCCAGACCCGCTCCCCTGTAAGGAGGAAGCAGCTTCTCTGCGGATGTTCTTGCCCCCGGGTTCCTGCTCTTACTGCTGGCTGGTTGTGTGCCCGGTCCCTGTCCAACACAGTGTGTGCAGCAGGTCCTCACCAGAGTTTGCCAGATGGCCCAGTGCTCCAGCCAGAGAGGAGAGGAGAGGCCCAGTGCCATGTTCAAAGCCCTCACCACTCACACTAACAGATAGGTTTAGCTTGTTTTTTAAAAAAATGTATTTTAGTACAAGGTCTACAGGGTCTCCCTATGTAGATCAGACTCGTAGCCATCCTCGTTTCAGCCTCCCAAGCACTGGGATTACAGGTGTACGCCACCATGCCCAGTCTCAATTGCCATCTCAGCACACCCCTTGGGCTAGGCCAGCACAGCATGCTGGGGGTCAAACCCTGGCCGCTATGCTCTGCCTACGCAGGTGCTTTACTCCACTGAGCTATCTGGCTGGCCCAGGCGTAGCATTTTGATTTACTAGGAAATACCATTAATTTTGATGAATCTAAATTGACATTTTGAGATTATGTATTGTAGCCATGGCTCAGAAACTTGTTTGAAATGCATCTCCTTGAAAAGGTAGATGACTTTAAAGAGAGTATGCAAACAGCACGAGTTGTGGATTCCTTTAGGCACGTCTTCTCTTTAGAAATAGCACTCATACATATTTTATAAGTAAATTGACAGGGGTGATGGAGACCTCATCTTCCTTGTAGCAATTTGAGCCAGATTGATTCAAGATTTATTGCTTAATTATACTTGTCATCCTGACATAAATGTCATTAGTTCTGGAAAAGTATGTTTGTCATACCAGGATTATGTCTAATTAATACAGTCAATACCTAATAATATATTTAAAGCCAGAGAGAATTGTTGTCCGCAGAGCATATGCTGTGGGCTCCACAGAACTGACAGACATGCATGCAGGTCACAAGGCAGCACCATAAGTGCGACAAGAATTTAAGGACAGCAGGTACGTGTCCTGGTCACCCTCAGCTTTGGATGCAGTGAGTTGGTGCTGCTGGTGTCCGCTCCCCATGTGGGTGAGTAATGAAGCAGCTGGAGTCGTGGAGGGTTTGTAGCTGGGCAGTAGTTGGTAAACAAGGGTTGAAACCTAGCCGGGGTTGTCCTCTCGGCTCAGAGTCCACCGGCCACGCTGATCTCTGCAGGAATCTCACTCCTTTTCTACAGTGCGTGTGTACCAAGAAGTCACACTGGAAGAACTGCTTCTTTGGTCTGGTGCCCAGGCATGTGCTGGCCTACTGGGGCATAGCCCTGGCAGCTTCCCATATGATGCTGTCAAAAATCTGCACCTGCTTGGTGCCCTCAAACCCAGTGACACTGCCAAGCACCACAATACAACTGTGCTTGGAGCAGAAAAACCCTTCTGCAGTTATTTCTGGGCTGCCACAGACACAGCAAAT
The DNA here is from genome assembly GCA_004027915.1 of Capromys pilorides. Taxonomy (NCBI): domain Eukaryota; kingdom Metazoa; phylum Chordata; class Mammalia; order Rodentia; family Capromyidae; genus Capromys; species Capromys pilorides. Next base: position 22,062 of record PVKN010001267.1, on the reverse strand, counting down.
CGACTCATGGGCCGTGAGCATGTTTCCACCACAGAGGTGCACGGCATACGTGGGCTTTGAACAGGGAAGGTGTGATTCATTGGCCCATTCAGACCACCTCAGACAGCTTTGTGAGTGGGTGACTAACGACAATGCAGATGCTTCTGCAGATGAACACTGAGTCATAGAACATGTGCATTTAATAGTCAGAGCCTCTGTGTTTCTCGTTCCATAGGACTTTCCTGCAGCAGTTGTTGGCATAGCTATTTATTTAAGTTGCATGATGAGCCAGAGTGTTGACGTACAAAAGAGACTCGGAAGCTGAAGTAGCTGATGATGAAGTGGCATAGCCCCTGCAGCCTGCTTGACAGGGCCCACACCTGGCCTCTCAGGCCACCCTGTGCATGTGGCCAGCATCTGAACAGCTGAGAACGCAGCCTCACCTTGGGCTTCTGTGGAGAGCCAAAGGCAGGCCATAGCTCCTGGGTCCAGTGTGAGGACTGTGGCACACTGGGCAGCTGTAGGCACCCAACCGCTCCAGAGAGCAGATGTGGAGTGGGGGGAGGAGCAGAGGCAAGAGGGGCCTTGACCCCGAGTTCCCAGGGGTCCTGGGGGTGAATGGTTCTGTGGGGGCATCCATGCTCAAGGCCCAGGGCCAGGAACACTTGGGTCTGGCCCAGAAAGGCCCTTCAGCATGCACCATGCCAGGCCTCTGGTCCTCCCCACTGAGAGGCTGAGACAGTGTGAATCACATCTGACAGAGCACAGAAAAGACTATAGGGGACATGGGGGGGCACGGCACAGGCACACTACAGTGTGGCCCTGAAACTCAGTCAGAGTTGGTGTCCAGGATGTGTGGACAGAAGACAGTGATCCCTGGGTCACTTGCTTCTAAGGAAGACTAGCAATACATGAGGTATAGTTTTGGAGAGAAAGAATTCATTTCCTTTCATTTGAAACTCAAGACACACACACAGACACAAATGCGTTCCTTAACTGAGGGAGGATTTAGTGTCAACCTCCACATAAGGGAGTGTGCCTTGTTTCTCACAAGACCAGCTGGCTTCTTCTCCTGGCTTCCAGGTAGCCACACTGCTCCTGCTCCATATATGCAAGGACTAGGGGACAGCCATGTGACATTGGATGGCCTTGTTAAGCTTTACAGATTATCATTATACATTAATCTACAAGTATCAGGTTTAAATACCAGTGTGAAATTTTCTTCATAGCCTTCTAACAAACTAGAGATGGCCCCAGTAAAAACAAACATTTACTCTAATCACAACCTCATGAAGACACTCAGACGCACGCAGCTTCCTTGGGAGCACTTCCCTGAGGGTGCTGTGCTGCTGCCCCCTCCCACACCTTGGGGTGCAGGCGTGGTGCACACAGCAACAATCGTGTCTCCTGTGACAAGCCACAGAGGTTAAAAAAGAAACTGCTCTGACCCCAAGGGGCCTTGAAAACGGATTGTTCCAGTTGTCTCTTTTATCACAAACTACGCCCACATCTAGAAACAACAGAAACCGTCTGTCGGGTTCAGTGTTTGCAGGCCTGGGCCGCAGCCAGGGTACTGGTGGGCAGTGGCAGCTGGAGCAGGAGGTGCGCCCTGTGGCTCTGTGGCCGCCTCCTCCCACTGACCAGCTCATTCTGCAGGGACTGTCACGTAGCCCGGGTTTTCCACAGTGTGGCATTGGAAGGCTCAGGCTGTCTACTGAGGACTGCAGGAGTGACACATGGAATCCCTGATGTGGAAGTCCCTGTGTCAATTCCACCAAGTGCTGTCACCGCACCTGCCCCTGCAGCTGCCCCAGCTTGGACGGACGATTAATTAGATTGTGCCTCACGGTCTTCAGAGCAGAAAGTCGTGAGCTAGGAAGAGCTCCTGATTAGGAAACTCCTCTAGGGAAAAAGTCAGCTTTGTCAGGACTGGTTGTCCGACAGCTGTTCTGAGGAGAAAAAGCGAAACCTTGCACGTAGTTTACTGTGCTTTGGGTTTCTTTCTTCCTTAAAGTGGTACAGTCAGTAAGCCTGGCTTTGATCCCTGATAGATTAATTATGGTAGCAATAATGCTAATTGTGCATGGACAGCGGTGGCAAGAAGGGATTGAGGGCCCCGAATACAGGGCGGCTATCATGTGCAACAGGAAACCGCTTCAGACTGCGAATAGCAGAACACCCAGCTGGAAGCTGCCTGCTCACCTCCAGCCCTTTCCTCCCAGGAGTCGGGGGACCGTAGCTTCAGGGTGGGCTCAGCCTCTCGGCAGTGTGGTGCTGCCAGTCTGTGGGCCCACTGCAGTGCAGGATGGCACCCTGTCACTTGGTGCCTCTGCGTCACACCCTGAGGCCCACACCTGGCCCAGATGCATGAGGAGATGGAGGAGGCCGGAGAGCCAGGGTTGGTGCTGTGTGCTTTTTCAGGAAAGGTGGCCTGGCTGGCAGAGAGAATGGCACTGGGTGGGCATCTTGTGTGCTTTCCCTTCCCTGCACAGCCACTAAAGCCTCACCTGACAGCTGTACGGAGCTGCCTTTAGATGGGTGAAATGATAGTTTTAATAAATTAATATTTTTTGAAACCGGTTCATTTCTCTGTAGGCTTTCTGCCCTTTACTTTGTTGTGGGTGACAGCTACTCCTACCGCCTCTTAACAAGTAAGAGATTTCTCTATTTCCTTTATGCTGTAAAAAGATTTGAGTGAAAGCTTTCTGGCTGCAGTGAAAACACATCCTCATCCTGTTACGCGCAGCAGCACCCGTGGAGCCTTTACGTGTGTCTTGCAGGTTTCTACGAGAAAGAGCTTTCTAAGGTAGACGCAGTGTTGTTTTACAGTCTGGAAACTGTCTTTTATCAACACAGCATTTGTGGGTACCCACCAGCATTGCACTGGGGAGGGGAAGGAAGGTCCACCGCCACGGTGGCACTCGGGCCAATGTGTGAGCTGGCCACAGCTGCTCCCTGCCATGGTGCCTTAGGAGGGCGGAGACATCCCCTTGAGTGATCCCCCGAGTGGGCTCTAAGGTTAAGGGGCTTCGTTTCCAAACTGAGTTAGTGTAGTAAAGTCACAACACCATGTCACAATAGTTGTGCTTGGCCTGAATTACATGGGTTGCCAAAAGGCCTGCCTGCCCTCCTGTCTGATATTTCAGAATTGGATCTCACAAGTGATTTAGAGAAATTATTATTTCTAAATTATTGACTCGTCAGTGAAGTCTGTGATTTACTAGAAGCTGTATTGCTAAGATTCATGTTTTCATTGTTTAAAAAAAGCATTGAAAGTCATACAGCTAAAATAGGGGCTTAATCCCTTAATATATGGTCCTTGTAGACTCGACTGTAAGATACAGCCTGGAAGAAAGAATGGAACTTGATGCCCTGCTTAAATGCAAGCCTTATTTCCCAACCATCTGAGTCGGATCCTGTCCTAAACTTTACATGTTAGCAGGATCAGGGAGCCCTAGCCATGGCTTCCCGGGGAAATCTGGGTCTCCCCATCTGTTTCCAGGAATCTAGGTGATGGCTCGAGGTGCCCCGCTTTTGGCTCCAGATGCTGGTCCCCAGTAAGTGTCAGGCCCTCAGCCAGCTCATCGCCTCTTCCACACACTGTGGGGGATGCCTGTGTGTGCCCGGGGGCCTCAGCCCTGGGCCTCGAGTGAGCCAGACCCCTCTCCTGTTTTAGGATTGCTGGAAAGAGATCCCTGCCTACCCTGGAATTAACACACAGGCGGCTGCCACCCTCTTTTCCTGCAGGCCTCAGCCCTGCAGCGCTTGTGTGATGCGCTCCCTCTGGGCACCCCCTGCCAGCTCTCCTGGGGGCACCTTTCCCACTGGCCCAGCTGCCCCAGTCCAGATGCCTCTAGACCATGGCCCTCAACCTGGACTTTCCTAATCTAGAAGATACAGAAAATGTGTTTTCCTAACATGGGCGTATTCACTGCTCCCTGCCTGAACACTGACAACCTAAAGAATGGCAAAAATTGGAAACTACCAATTGTCGTAAAACGGCCTCAATGTTCAGGGGCTCCTGGATCCAGCCTTCGCGGTGCCACAGACCAGTGTGCCCTTCCCTGTTCCAGCACTGGGCAAGGTTAAACTTTGCTCTGGGCAGTTTGAAGGTGTGGCCTTGCTCGCTTGGTAAATGGCTTGTGTAGAATCACAAGAGTACCTCCGGAATAAAGCATCTTAGAAGAGTTGCTGTTTGTGGCACTGCACTAAGTGGCAGGAAACCTCGGTCTCCAGGACAGTCGCCCGGGGCTGGGTCATGCTGCAGGTGCACACCGCGACGCTGGGCCTGCGCACTGGCCCAGCGCAGGAGTCTCACTGTTAGCCCTGGCAGGCACATCTGGAGTGGGCAGTAGGGTCTATGCTCACTGTGAGACGTTCTCAGCGTGCCTACTTCGCGCCCAACCTGGGGGGCCGTCCCTATCCATTGGAGGAGCTCCGAGGAGCTCGGCTGGGGAAAGCTTTTGTGCGTAAACCTTGTGGTACGTAATCTGTGTTTGCTAAAAATGTCTTGTTTAAATTGAACTATTGGTAAGCTGAATCCATCTTAAATGTAATAGATACTTCTTAAGGAACTTAAAATAAGTTATTATATAACTACTCCTTGAATATTGGCTTTGTAAATTTATTTCTCTAAACATAGGGTTGTTTTTTTTTTCACAGACCACAAAAAAAATCTACTTCTTGCTTTGTAACTTCATTTTTTCCCAGCTGTATCGAGGTATACCTGACTTACCTGTTTTCAGGGGTGCACATGATGATGCGTGTAACGTGGTGCCGCGATGACTATTATCATTATCGCATACCCATCCCATCGCATCGTCCAGCTTAACTTAGAATCAGCTCTTTTGTCAGTTTGGCTTTCAAACAATGTTACACCAATCCGGTTGAATTTATATGACTTGGAACAATGCAAATTTGGAATATGAGACTTAAGTGGAGCTGAACAGTTTGAGAAGAAGTTTTTCACGTTCCCAACCATAATAAAGGTCTATATTATCTTAAATACTTGTATTCTTTTAATAAAGCACATAAAGTAAAACGTCACTGTCATCCTTAAGTTCCTCAGGGTAAATTATTAAATAACCAGGGGATTAGCCAAGGTAACTTCCAGGATGGTGAGGTCTACTGCTCGTTGCTCTGTGCATTAGCAGTTGTCAAATATAAATGGGAGAGTATGCACGCCTTAGCAAGCCACCTGTGTCTGGTAGCTTCTGAGTGTCGTCATTCCACAGACGTTTACTAGAAAGGCTCATGAAGGTTTCATTTATGAGATGTAATCTGAAATAGTGGAAACGAAGGTAAATTAAGTTAAAGTAACAGAGAAAATATAATTGAAATAACTTGGGAGTATAAATTAAATCAACTTCGTTAATATTCAAATGTTTGTTAACTGACCATATTAAAATGCATTCAAATGTATCATTGTATAGAGAATGAGAGGAATATTTTATCATTCCTAGATTATTTGAAAACTAATATTTGAGATTACAACATAATACAGATGTGGCTACTGTTAGCTAAAAATGTTTTATTGTAGAAATCCTGGTAGAACATTGATAGTTCTTACCTTGTGGGTGCTTGTCTTCATAATTTGTGAAAAATACTATGGCAAAATGTTAGCAATTTATCTACAATATGAAATAAATTTTAAATTTTAAATAAACTATAGTTAGCTTAAATTTTCTATCATTGCCCATAGGTGATATGAACAGTTGTGTGGTTTCCCGAGAATGTTACACAATCAAGTCTTGTAAACTGAACATGCGCTGCATTGTTGCAATGAAGTCTTGAGGCCTCTTACGCTTTTTTCTTGCACACCTAGGCGATCAGCTGCAAAGGCCAGCACAGCATCTCCTACACTCTGTCCAGAAACCAGACCGTGGTGGTGGAGTACACACATGATAAAGACACGGACATGTTTCAGGTAACAGCTGGTTTTCTGAATGAAAACTTTATCCCCCTTTTCCTTTGCTTCTGTATTTTGATGTTGAACAAAAACATCCAGCACAGTGGTATTTGATGATAACTAAGGGAAAGAAGTAAGGATGCTAGGAAGTCTGTTCCTACAGTGCTTGATTTCTGAAAGATTAAAAAAAAATTATGAAAATATAAAAACACGTTCTTATATAGTGATACAATAAAAAGATGTTAATAGCAGAAATAGAATGCTTTAAAGCCAATCAGTTTTAAAAGTCAACGTACTGAAAGTGCTTCCAAGTACCCTGAGTCAGTGGAGACGTCCGAGCTCAGCCCGAAGCCTGTCAGAGTGACGGGGAGTCCCAGGCAGCAGGGCTACGCGTGCGGCCAGCCACCCGCCCTCGGGCAAACGCTGAGGGCCTAAGCGCTTTTATTATTAAACTTGAAGAAGATGAAGGAAAAAATCAAAGCAATAAACGTTTGTCTCAAAAAAATATTTTTAAAAATTGAGAGTAACTATAGGTTGGACTTAGGAGTAATTTTAGTGGTATGTAACCGAAAACTCAGATATATACCAAAAGAATGCAGGAAAGAATTAAAGCACCCCATGCTCAACTAATGAATTAAAAAAGAAGAGATTTTATAAATGTGTGCTAAATTTGCTACTTTAGAATAACAGAAGAAGGCCAGCAAAGTAGGTCAGTGGACTAAGTGCCTGCTCTGGGAAGCACAGGGACAGAGGTTCAGTCTGTGGTCCACATGCCACACCAGCCCTGTCCTCAGGGCGCGCTGAGCTGAGGTGGCTACGGAGACCAGGCATGGTGGTGCACACTTGTAATCCTATCACAGGGGAGGCTCAAAGCAGGAGGATCACTAGGAGTCTGAGCTGCGTGGTGAGACCCTATACCAAATACAGAAATGAAAAAAATAAGGAATAGACAGACACAATATCATATGCTCTGTTGAAATAAACTTGGAAGAGTCTAAGTATTTAAATGTAAAAATGAAGGCGCTTACGTCATTTAAGTGACTATGAAGGAGATTTTACTTTATACATCTTCTCGCCTTTCTAAATGTGAGAAAATGAAAGACAACCTAAGAAATGATGACTTAGGAAAAAATCAGTTAGGTTCAAGAATGAAATATATGAAACACTTCTTCATGTTTTAAGAATAGTCCAAGAAAAAACGCAGATCTCTAAGGAAGATTCAATAAATATATAAAATAATTTTAAACTATTGAATCAATAGTTCATGTATTATGTATACTAATTTAAAAACTACAAATAAAGCTGTACTTCCAGCTGTAGGTGAGAATGGGTGCCATAAGGCACATTTAAATACAAGACACCACGCAGCCACTAGTGAATACTGAACAGAAATTCCAATAGGCAAGAAGAAAAACAGTGGATGCCCAGTCTGCATCATTTTCTGTGCACACACATAAACTAGAGAAACGAGATGAGGAACAGCTCACGCTGCTGCAGCCTGTCTTCTGCGACCTCCCATTGTGCATTCGCAACCTGGACCACCTGCATCTATTACTTTGATCATGATCAAAAGAGAAATAAAGTCCTGTATCATTTTTAGAAGTGTGCATAGTGGTCATGACCTTGAGCATCGGAGATCGCCAAGAAGGCCTAGCCTAGAGCACAGGGGCTATTTCCTCTCAACGTTCTCTTTTTCCATGTGTTTATTAAATTAAAAATTATTAGCAAAAGCTCTATAAATCAGCCATCTGGTGGGGAACATTATTTTAGGATCTCATAAAATTTTAAGATTCCAAGGTTTCTCTACACATAAACTATTAGAAGAAGGCATGGGAGAGTGTTGTATAACTTCATGCAGGAAAATCTAATTTTGAAGTACAACTCACATGCTGTAAAGGACATGATTGCTAATTTTAGATGATTAAGTTTCTGTGTGGCCCAAACTAATGAAAACAAAAGAAAGGTGTGACCTGGAAGAAATACTTACAGTGTAGGTTGCAGAGGGTTAGTGTCTCAACCGCATAAGTATTCCTGAAGTCACTAAGAGCGCTACCTCAGAGGCGTGGAGGCGGCCACAAGTCAGCCAAGGGCCTTGACAGAAGATAGCTCCCCCTGAAGAGAAAATACATGGTTTTTACAAGTCAGAAAATATGCTCGGTGTCATTTCTAAGATACGTGAATTAAAAATCACAGAGTGACTGTGTTTTACTTATTAGATTGAAAAAATGAAATGCCTGCCTGCCGTGACTCAGCTCCTGTTCTATAAAACTTCTCTTCCTAGAGCTTTAGCAAGAGATACTCTGAGGTATACTCAAAATAAAGTCTGCACTAATGGGAGGGGGAGTGTTCAGTAAATTTGGGAACTGAAAGGACAGAAAAGGCTTTTTGTACAGATTAGGAAAAATCTGGGGGGAAAAAAAAGCTTGGAAAGAGCACCAGACATACTAAATGGATTAATTACAAACCTTATTAAACCTATTAATCTTGTCAGTAGTGTTTGATTCTGTTAAAATTACTTAACACTAAATGTTAACAAATAAATAATGTATTACAGACAGTAATATTGAGTTTAACATTAAGCATCAAACCGGGATAGCTGAATGGTTTTAAAATACTTAGGTGCATTAAAAATGTCTGAGCACACAGGACCTTTCTCCCATGGGTGCCTTGCTGGGGAACGGCTGGGATGGTGGAAGGCAGGGGTGGCTCACATCGTTCGCTATCAGGACTGCGTGAGTGTGTTAGTTACAAGGGGTCCTGGACAGACATGGGACAGGCATAGTCACAAAGATAGACATAGTTATTTAATGCCAGTGTGAACTAAATAAGAATTAGCTTATTTTAGCAAAACTTTCACAGTAGTTTTACTCAGCATGCTATTCTAATGTACGCTCCTCCAAGTGTCCTTTTCTTCTACCGGAGTGAACTTTTCTCTAACCACACACACACATACACACACACACACACACACCTCTTCCCTTTAGAACTGAGAATTCTGGGCCTTTGAGAGGAGGGAGGACTTGAGCTAGGCTTAGAGAAGACTTTAATATGAGAAGCAAGCCCTAGATCTCCAAGTTCTGTGTTCTCTGCCTGGTACCCGCTCAAACTCCTCAAGTCACACATGGTAAGCTCAACAAGAACGCATATACTTCTTAAGAAAAGTAACGCATTTGTGATTTTTACAAAAGTAATTTCAGGCCCTCCACAGACTGACTGGACTCCTCGGGAGTTAGTGCCAGGTCATTTAAATTTAAATGCAGCTCTCAGAAGGCCTTGAAGTGTTTTTTCCCCTTAACAACTTGGTAGGTCTAGAGCCTGCCACTGATGAAACCACCAAGGACTCGTGATTCCCTGAGTTGGCCTCGTGGATTAGCAGAGTGTGTAGAGGCCAAACAGCCAAAGCAGCCAGAGAAGGGCAGAAGTGAAGACGGGACTCAAGTGGGAGTCTGATTAGTGCAGTCTCAGAAGGGTTGAGTGATCATGGGAAGGTTGGGGTAAATGAAAGAAGCAAAGAAAGAAAGGCCTCGCCCATGGGAGGAATGACAGGGATGACAGTTGTCCCCACCATCCCCCAAGTAAGGTGAGACCAGTGCACTCAGACCCCAGGCCCAGGAGACTGGCCAGGTCCCAGTGGAGCTGCTGCAGCTTCCGTCCTTGCTCAGCCTCACAGGGTTGAGTCTGGCTGCCATGAGGCCCAGTATTTGGGGGTTTTGATTGAGTTTTTATTTATTATATGGTAGGTTAAGGTAGTAGCATTTAATTAACACCGTTTAGTTCAAGAAGATAACTTGCAGGGCGTGTGTGTGTGTGTGTGTGTGTGTGTGTGTGAGAGAGAGAGAGAGAGAGAGAGAGAGAGAGAGAGAGGTGGAGCCTAAGCTCCCCATGGTCACCCTCCACTCGTGGTTTTTATTTCTTGGGCACCTGGGCCTGTCAGGCTGGCTTCTGGTTTCTAGGGAAGCTAGATGTGGATCTGAGGTGGGACGGGTGCCTTTGCAGTGGCTACAGTGCGGGGAGGTGGCAGCAGAAGAGGCAGGCTGTGGGGGAGAAGAGAGGCCTGTGGGGCCAGGTCAGGACCCCGGCAAGTTTCAAGGAAGCCTTTGTGGAGCAGTTGGAGGGCCTGGCGTCAGGCCCTGTGTGGAGAAGTGTGTCCCAGGTGAGTGGGAGCACAGGGGCTTTGGAGGCTGAGCTGGTGGTGACTGGAATGGCTGAGCTATGACCTGTGGGACAGCTGGAAGGGGTCAAGAATGAGTTTTAAGTGTGACTTTCAGCAAGGGCCAGCTGGAGGGCAGTGAGCCTCTGTTAGATGGAAACTGAGGAATGAGAGGAAGTGGGCATCCCCTCACCTCAGTGGCGCTGCTTTGCATCAGACCGGACTTCAACTCATAAATGGGCCTTGATGCGGTTACCAGGGGAGAGGCTAGAAGGGGAGTGGAGGGCCTGCACGTGCTTGCTGCTCTTTTGCAGGTCCAGGGGTGCTGCCTAAAGGAGCCCCAGAGCCTGGGAGCCCTTATTCAAGGTCCTGGAGACAGGAGGGCAGAGGTGGTGATGGTGGCGGGCTTTCCAGGAGGTACCGCTGGTGAGGAAATCTGAGCCTTGGCCCAGTGCTGGAGAGGTGCTTGCAGACAGGCAAAGCATTGCTGAAGCAGGGGAACTACCCAGGGTGCGCTGTGCATGCCTCTCATCCCAGCACTCCGGAAGGCAGAGGCAGGATCGCAAGTTCAAACCCAGCCTACGCAATTTACCAGCTTAGAGTGATCCTGTCTCAGAATTGAACAAAAGATTTTGGATGGAGCTCATTGGAAAGCCGAGAGAGAAAGAGACAGAGACAGAAAGAGCTCAGTAAAGTGCAAGGTACCTAGACTGTCGCCTGCAGTGGCACAATGCTTGCAGTGCCACTGGAGTTGAGGAGCACAGAAGTGAAAACTTCTATGGCAGTTAAGCGTTGCTGAGACAGCGAAGCAGGGGAACGCTTTGCTAGTGCTCCTTTTTATTATCTTTTTTAAAAGCAGTGATGGGTTGGAATTTGTACCCAAAACAAAGCTCCTCGACTGCATTTTGAGAGCCAGCTGCAGGCTGCTGTAGGAGGGGACAGTGATGGTTCAGGAAAGGAGACAGTGAGGAACAGAATCCGTAGGGGCAGAGACTGTTGGGCAGTCAGGCTTCTTGGAGAGGTGGGGGCCGGGCCACAACGCCTCATCCTCTCACAGAAGGCCTGTGAAACACAAGTTAAGAAGGGGCGGTGCTGTGGGGTGGGATGCGACCTCTCATGTTCTCCCGTGACATCCATTTCCCCTTTCCCTCCCACTCCCCCCTTGTACAAAATTCAAGGTGTGGGGGATGGATTAAACTCTTACTTCAGCCATTACATGTGAATGCCACCCAGCGCTCTAGGAGCATCAGATGCAGCTCAGAAGGACGTGGGCTCCTGTGCTATCCAGATGTCAGGTCCAGCTCAGAACCATCTTGCATTACCGCCATGACTGCCTTAAAATAACATGGTGCTGACCGGGTAGGATACAGGGTGGGGTGCAGGTTTCCCACACTGAGTCTGCAGTGGAGATTGGACTGAGGTTTCTTCCCTCAAAAGCACCGTGTGGCTGTGCCCTCAAGGGTACAATTTCACTGGCACGCCAGAGTGTAGGTGTAAATGGCAGCACACTGATAAACAAGTCATATGTGGCCAGTTAGATGAGACCATGATTTAAAGTGATTGATCCTAGCAGCTTGTTCTGGTTGGAATAAAATTTCACATTTTATAGTCAATTCAGTTAATTCACAAGGACATTAATTTAATAAATTTGGGTGGACTCAGAATGTGGCCTTTATAGAGGAGTGTAATTTCTGTAGACAGAAAGGGCAGGCACTGGAGATGAGCTCGGTGCTAGAGAGCTGGCCTAGCACACAGGAAATCTCGGGTTCCACCACCCAGGGGTGTGGTATTCTAGAGGAGGGCCACTGGGGCGCTGAGCATTGAACAGAGCCTGTAGAAAGCCTTCGCCTTCTCCTGGGAGGTGGGCAGAAATTGAGATAGAGACTTTTTATGGGGGTACCAGGCTCCCATAAAATTTGCCACCTTTTACACCTACACTCTGGCGTGCCAATAAAATTGTACACTTGAGGACAGAAGCTACACAGCGCTTTCGAGAGGAAGAAAACCTCAGTCTCCTGTACGATGGCCATGGAATTTTAGAATTTCTGCCTTCGCGCCACTCCAACACTTGCTTGGAATAAAAACATCAGGACAGGTGTGCTCCTGAGTTCAGGGAAGGCTGTATGTTCTCCTTTATATTCTTCTATATTTGTTAAGTAGTTTGTAATGAGTATTTTTTGTTACTTTTCTAAATGTTTGTGTTTTGTAAATTTTACTGGTACATTTTCAGTACATATAATAACATTAATCATAGGGAATGTGTACTTGTACATGACATATCTTGCTGCTGCTGGTTTTTTCCCATTCCCTTCCCTTCCACTCCTCTTCCCCTGCTTATTTAAAAAAGCTTTTGCAGAGGACTGTCCAATGACTTTCCATGAAAAAGAGCAGCTCTCTCCATTGTGCTGAGCCTGGGCCCATTTCCATGTGTTCATCGGCGCGGAGCTGGCCGGGACTTCTCCTTATCCCTTCTGTTAGCTTTGATCAATGCAAATCGGTCCAGCCGAGGTGCCGATGCACAGTCTTTGAAGCAGAGAAGATAGGCACGGTCTCTCACAAAGCCCGGTGCCCCCGCAAAAGCAGAAGCCAGGAGATTCCCCTGCAGCTCCCAAAAAACATGAGTGAGCTGGGTGGGAGGGAGAGCCGTGTAGCCCACACTGTAGCCTGGGATCCAGCCTCGAGATAGAAGTCATATCACGTCCCAGGACATGAAAGATTCCACATCAGAGCTGATACACTGGCCCTGAAACACTGCCGCCACCTCAGCTTCCTCACTCAGGTTACTCTTCCTGCGTGCCGGTCCCTCTGTACACTGTGCAGTGATTTCAGCCTCCCGTCCAGCCCAGATCGCAGCACTCAGGCACTGCCCACCATTCTCAGTAGCTCATCCTCAAGCCACGCCCTTCTTCACAAGTTAATAAAACCCGGGTTCAGCCTGGGTAGAGGCCTGCGTCCTACTTACCCATTTCACTAGCTGGACCTCAGCTGCCCTCGGCTCCCCCACAACTACAGATGTGCCATAGTGCTTTCTTCTTGCCATGGGCTGCTCTAGAAGCAGTAGATTGGAGTAAATTCACCAGGATCCTAATAGCTTCTCTGTGGGATCACAAATACAAACTTCTCAGATGGCGAGAAGGACCACGATTTGTTTCCAGTTTTTTATTCTCCTGTCTTTTTGTCCCTTCTTTCCTTTTCCCTCCTCCTCCTCATTGCCTTTCTCATTGGAACAGTTTCTTTCCATGTTACAGTATCCACGATACAGCTCAGTCCTTATCTATACTTTTGATTTCTCACATCAGAGAAATAGTGTGGTGTTTATGCATTGTCTTAGTTAATCTTCTCTCCTTGCTGAGACAAATACTCGACACCTAAAATGAAGGAAGGAAAGGTTTATTCAGCTCCCAGTGTCTGGAAGTTTCAGTCCATACTCAGCTGGCTCCAAGGCAGAGAGGCACAGGGCAGAGAGCAGCAGTTCATGGTGGCAGAACAGCAACAATATGGTGACAGAGGCAACGGAACAACCAGGGGAGCAGAGAGCAACAGAGTCAGTCTGTCTCTCTGTCTCTCTTTAGATTACATTCAGGCTCTCAGCCTTAGGATATCCGCCCATAGTCCCAGCAGTACTCAGACCCATAATCCCAGTGGATCATGAGTGAAGTCTCAAACTCTAGAAGTCCCCACCCCATGATTGCCTGAGGCTTTGGGGGGACAACTAGACATAAACCATAACACGTATCTGTGTCTGTTTTATTTCACTTAAGAGTATGGTCTCAAAGTGCATCTATTTAGCCAGAAATATCTCAAGCTTACCCTTCTTTGTGGCAGAGTAGAACTCCCTTGTATTAAAAACACACACGCATCTTCTTTGTCCCTTTATTAATTGATGGTATGAGATCTGTTTCCAACATCTAACTGTAAATCTGTGTTGCCATATGCATGGATGCGCCTATATCAGCATGGTTGATGTTTTTAACTCTTTCAGGAAGATACCAAAAAGGGGACTATCTGGGTCAAATGGACCTATAATCCTAGTTTGTTTTTTTTTTTTTTTTAAGCATCTCCACACTGATTTCCACAGTAGTTGTTCCATCTATACACTCAACAGCTGTGGAGAAGGGTTCCTTTTTCCCACAGCCCCACCAGCCTTTGTTAGTGATGGATTTCTTGATGATAGCCATTCTTTATGGGGTGAGATGGAATCTCAGTGCTGTTTTAATTTATGTCTCTCAGATGACTAGTGATATTGAGCACTTTTTCATGTGTTTACTGCCCATTTCTATTTCTTCATCTGAAAAGTGTCTGTTCATCTCAGCTGCCCCTCCCCCCCCACCAGGGTCTCACTATGCAGTTTGAGCCAGCCTCATACTCACTTTGGTAGCCCTCAGGCTGGTCTCGAACTTGCAGCAATCCTCCTAGCTCAACCTCCTGAGTGCTGAGATTACACTCTGGTTCAGCTGTCCATTTTTGAACTGGGCCTTTTTGGAGTTGGAGAGGTCTGATTTTTATTTTTTTATTTTTTAGTTCTTTAGAAACTTGCAAATAATTTTTCCACAATGTGTGTTGTCTCTTCACTCTGTTGTTTTCTGTTTGTTTGCTTGCTTGTTTTTTGTTGTTGTTGTTGTTGTTGTTTTGTTTGTTTGTTTTGGGGTTTTTTTGGTGCTATGCAGAAGCTTTTTAATAAGATGAGATCCCAGTTGTTCATTCTTTGTGATATTTTCTGTGTGATCAGGCTTTTGTTCATAAAGTCTTTACCTAGACCATTGTCTTTAAGAGTTCTACCTATTCTGTCTTCCATCAGGTTTAGCATTCTGTTTTAATATTTAGATTCTTGACCCATTTTGATTTTAATTTAGCACATGGTGAAAGATAAGAAAAACTCAGAGCAAGCATTGTGAATAACTTTAAATGAAGCCAATAAAGGAAAGATGATGCAACTCAAAAACAAGGGGTTGTGCATGATTTTATAATATCTCTAATTTAGGTTTTATGTTGCACTTTTTAGCAGGCTATTTTTTTAAGACTGAAATGCATATGTTCAGCTACTATAGGTCTGTTTAAATTGATGAATTTCAGTGGAACCAGCAGTTTGGCTTATTCCTGGCACACTTCATTAGTACAAGAAATCAAGAGTTGTAGAAAATAGATGTTTGCTGTCTGTTGGTTTTACGGGGATAGACTGTGCATGAGAATATATATAGGAGATTTACCAAAGAAATTTAGTAATATTCTGAGAAGCAAGCAGAGCTATGTGATACAAGATGCTTTCTTTGTGCGTTATTCGTTTGGGAGGAAAAAAGTGTGTTTTACATTGCTTGTGTCTCAGATAGAATTTTGTGACCAGAATAAAAACACCTTGGAAATTGACTTTTCAGGGCTTTTACATGCACATCTCCGGTCTTGTGTGTTATTCTCCTTATAGTTTTGAAGTCAGTCACTATTGTTAAGAGAAGACATTAATATGTTCAGCGAAAAAAAAACATATGTTCAGTGAGAACATCTTCATTTGTATGTAAATGGTTTTTATTTAAGAAGGCCCTGAGGTACCTGCGGCATTTATCATTGTTAACAGTTAGCTAGTGACTCATAGAATATCATTATGTAAATGTTTTATTATCCCATCTTAAGGATTTCCTTATTTGTAAACAATACTTTTCCTAAAAGCAAAACCTATTTTATTTGAATTTATTGAGTAGGAAAAACTTCAGAACTTTTAAGATCTTCCTAATGAAATATATTCTTTCTGGCAACATTTAAATCTACCAAGAAACGTAAACCAACACAGTATTACCAACAGCTTTGGAGGCTTCCCTAAGGAAGAAGTCTTAAAGTCCACACATGAGTGCTGAGACCAGGCTCTAAGTCTCTCTCCTGGCCAGCTCCGTAAGCCCCTGCACTGCCCTCCTCTGTGCTGTGCATGGCGGGCTCCCCCGGCCCTCAGCAGTGCCTACTGCTCAGGGCCGGGACTCACTGGTAGATTTACTCCAGAGCCGAGCAAGAGTTCTTGCTACTTTCTGGAAACAGAATAGAAGAAAGCAAATTAGACGTGAAAGTAGCATTTCTACCAGAACCCAGGAAACAAAGTCTGGAGGGGAGGGGAAATTTTAATTTTTTTCCTCCAGAATAGAAAATGAAGCTTTTTCCTAATAATTAAACTCCGATGAACTCAATGACAGGTGCAGAGCTCCAGTCACGGGAAGGAAGTGCTACAGACCTGTGGTGTCTCAGCGCTGTACACGCACAGTTTAAAACAAGGCTGGTCTGAGGCTTCCTGTTCTGATCATAATAAAGTTAATCTTAAGTCAATGTTTTGTTTAAAAAGAGCTGATAGTGGGCTGGGGCTATAGTTCAGTGGCACAGGTGCCTGCCTGGCAAGCACAAGATCCAAAGTTTGATCCTCAGTAGTGTAATAAAAAAAGAGCTAATGGTTACTGTCACTTCTTTTGTTAAATGAGAAAAAGCGTGCACTGGGTGTTTGTCCTCGGGTCAGAGGGCGTTCTGACCCTCTCACCTGAGGGAATGAGCACCCATTCCCTGTGAAGAAAATGCCGTGTGCGGATGCTGTCCAAGAGAATCATGAGCGTGTTGGTTTGTCCAGGTGGGCAGGTCAACCGAAAGCCCCATCGACTTTGTCGTCACAGACACCGTTTCTGGCGGCCAGACCAACGACGAAGCCCAGATCACGCAGAGCACCATCTCCAGGTTCGCCTGCAGGATCGTGTGCGACCGGAGCGAGCCCTACACCGCACGGATCTTCGCAGCTGGCTTTGACTCTTCCAAAAACATCTTCCTCGGAGTGAGTACTGGTAATCAGTACGCAGCCTGAAGAGAAACACTCACCATTGTGATAGGGAGGATTCAAATGAGGCAAGAAACACTTGCCAGTTGTGGTGCCTGTTTGGCTTTCAGGTGATCCCTTGTGGTAAAAATCTGAAGACCGTGTAGCAGCACTCATCATTTATTACATTTGTGTGTGGGTTATACTGTGGATAACAATTACTTTGTTATAGATTATACATTAACATTGCATATAATGTATTTGTGGTAGATTTACTTGGTTTATTCTAGAATGAAAATAAACAGCCAAATCTAGATCATTAGGGCTCAGGAGAAAACATTAGGGAGTTACTCATTCATTCAGAAACATTCTAATCACGTTTCTCTGTGTTCCGTCCTGTAAGGTAACAGATACGGATCACAGAGCGCAAAGGACCCCTTGTGGGATTTCCTTGTAAGAGAACCCCAATGTTGTAGTGATTCTGTGGCGTTACTACAGTTGGATATGACTAGAGAGAGGAATCCTGTTCATTGTGGCCTCGTCAGTAATAACAGTGTTGTCCCCACTGATTGAAAGTGCCCCGAAGGCCAGCTGCAGAGGCCCTGGCCTGCCCTCTACCCTCTGCCTGCCACCTGCATGTCCCCACAGGGGCTCCTCCACACAGGAGATACTTCTGCCTCCGGCCCCTGCAGCAGGACGACCCAGGATGAGCACAGGTGCAGGGCCTTCCCGCTGGGAGGGGTGGGACCACCGCCCTGAGCCATCACACACACCACAGAATCCACTCCCCAGCCCCACTGTGTGCCCTTACCTAGGCTTTCCCCAAGAAGGCAGAGAATGACTGTGGCAGTTTGGGCCAAGAGAGCCTGTCATGTCCCTGTGCCCTCACCTCTAAGCAGGTCCATGTTGATTTGCATGAAAGCAAATGACCACAGCTTTTGTAATTTTGAACTTTGGACAGGAAGCCTTTTTGTATGATTACCTCCTTCAGCGTACAGATGAGGACTGCACTGAGAGTGCATTTAGTAATAGGGCACCTGCGCTGGCCAGGTAGCTTAGGCGAAGCTAAGGGGCTGGGCTTCGATCCCCAGTTTGCTGTGCAGGCCCCACCCCCCAGGGTTGCACTGAGAGGGAGATGGAGACTGGGCGTGGTGACACACACCTGTAATCCCAGCACCAGGAGGCTGAAAATAGAATTACTGCAAGTCTGACCTATGTAGTGAGACCCTATAGGCCTTGTACCAAAGAAGAAGGAAAAAAAAAAATGTAATAGGGCCCCTGAAGAGGAGAGAGGCTCGTTTCCTGGGCATGGAGCGGTGCACCTTGACGGAGATCTGAGCATCGGCCTCTCCAAGCACCTGAGATGAAAATGGGTATCTGGTAATAAATCATTCATCCATTTTAGCTCTTCTTTCATGTTGGCAGAATAACTGCACCTTTTATCCAGTAAGGATTACCTTTAAATAGAAAGTGCAAGTTTATCCCTGTCCTCCCCTCTTCCTCTGCCCAGTATCATACAGATTCTTGAGTTCCCTTGTTTCCATGTCACCTCAGTGTGCTCTTCTGCCCTGCAGGAAAAGGCAGCGAAGTGGAAAAACCCCGATGGCCACATGGACGGGCTGACCACCAATGGTGTCCTGGTCATGCACCCTCGGGGTGGCTTTACCGAGGAGTCGCAGCCCGGGCTGTGGCGCGAGATCTCCGTGTGCGGGGACGTGTACACCCTGAGGGAGACCCGGTCGGCGCAGCAGAAGGGCAAGCTGGTGAGTAGGCGTGGGTGGCGTGTGGGACCCAGAGGACCCCATGCCACAGGACCTGACACGGCAGGAACACAGAACTCAGCCACCAAGCACGCCCAGGTGGGAGCCACTCTGCTCTTCTCCATCTTAGGGGCGTCGTCCTTGTTCTGTGCCTCACCATGCCTTTCTACTGAAACCTGCTTTATGGAGAATAAACTTACAGAGCAATAAACACTTCATAGATCTGGACACTCCAGAACTGATTAGTGAAAATTTTGAGTGAAAGAATGAATGGACTTTGTAGAATTCAGGAATAGTGAAGTGATTTTTTTAAAAGTTCATAGTAGAAAATTAACACAGAATTCTTTGTATTATTCTCCAAAGTCATAGTTATAATTTTTTACTGGAAATAACTCCTGCTGTGCTGAGCTGGCGTGTTGATGTTTTGCTGCAATCAACACATTTATTTATTTGTTTGTTTGTTTATTTGGTACAGGGTCTCACTGCGCAGCCCAGGCTCATAGTGATCTTCCTATTTCAGCCTCCCCAGCGAGGGGGTACAGGGGTGCATCACCATGCCCAGCCTGTCAATGACACTGATTTCAGTTCCTAGTGAGCCTGAGGCTCCCGACCTTGCCATGGCCCTGTGGCACAGCCATAGACTCTTCATAAGTTTCCCACGTGCACTTCAGGGAGAAGCTAGAGCAGGAAGGAGCCAGTGCCTTTTTCTAGAAGGTAGGAAAGAAGTGCTTAAAAACTCCCTTAGAAAAATACCCAGGGGAATGATGAGGTCCAGTACGTTCCGAGAAGAAGATAGCCAAATATTTATGGGCTGGAAAGAGCAGCAGGGGCTGATGCAGGCAGACTGAGTGGCCTGCTGGGATGCTTTTCCACAGGGAGAAGCGCCACCCCGTTCTGTTTTCCACACCAAGGTTCAGCTCCGGCACAGCCTCTCACCTCCCAGCGTCATGGCTAAAAACCTAGGAGAAGATTTTTTCTTCAAAAGCCAATCAAAGTCAATAATTCGTTAGTCACTTTTAAAGAAGTTGTAAATAAAGTGTGTAAATCAGACACATGTGTGCAAACATCATGTTGTCTCACTAGTGTAAGAACCTGAATGAGGAGATAAAATCTGCATGGTACAGTAGATACCGTGAAAGGGAAATAATTTATGCAGTGGGAAAGAAAAGCTGGGATTAAGAGAAGATGAAAGAAAGAAGAGGAAAATATATGTTTAGGTATATATGCAGGACAGTTTGGATAATTGTATTGCTGAGCTATTGAAAGGAGCAATTAGTGTTTAAATTTTTTTTTTAGTTCTTATTTTTACTTTTTAATTTCTTACAACTTTTTGTTTTTGTTTTATTCTTTTTTTAAAACAATTTTGCACATTTATATGCAGTAGGAAAAAGCCTAGGAAGACTCGTGAAATTCAGGAAAACCACAGCGAGCTGGACTTACAAAGCCAGGCCCATTGCGTTTGCAGCTTTGTGCGCTGGACCGATGTGATGTGGTGCACAAGGAGGGACACTGAGGCCCCGGAGGAGACGCTGCTCCTCCTCTCCTGGGATAAACAACCCCTCTCAGGAAAGTTGCTGAGATTTGCTCCATGGTTTGCAGAGTTTTGCTTTTAAACGACGTCTGTCTGTCTGTCCTGTTGCAGGTGGAAAGCGAGACCAATGTGCTGCAGGACGGCTCCCTCATCGACCTGTGCGGGGCCACGCTCCTGTGGAGAACGGCGGACGGGCTCTTCCACGCTCCCACACAGAAGCACATCGAAGCGCTACGGCAGGAGATCAATGCCGCCCGGCCCCAGTGTCCAGTGGGGCTCAACACCCTGGCCTTCCCCAGCATCAACCGGAAAGAGGTGGTGGAGGAGAAGCAGCCTTGGGCGTACCTCAGCTGTGGCCATGTGCACGGGTACCACAACTGGGGCCACCGCAGTGACACGGAGGCCAACGAGAGGGAGTGTCCCATGTGCAGGACTGTGGGCCCCTACGTGCCTCTCTGGCTAGGCTGTGAGGCAGGATTTTACGTGGACGCGGGCCCGCCGACTCATGCTTTCACCCCCTGCGGCCACGTGTGCTCAGAGAAGTCTGCAAAGTACTGGTCTCAGATCCCGCTGCCCCACGGGACCCATGCGTTCCACGCCGCCTGCCCCTTCTGTGCCACACAGCTGGTTGGGGAGCAGAACTGCATCCGATTGATTTTTCAGGCTCCAGTTGACTGATGCCCTTCACGGCCACTCTCTGTAGATCTGCCTTTCTATAGTGCTGTTGGCCCAGGGAAAACCGAACTGGGCTGGCTGAGGAGAAGAGGACCCAGGGCACGGTGCGGAAACATGGCAGCAGTGTCGCCCACCCTGGCAGGCATCCCGTGGTCCTGACTGTGGCGGAGTCCTAAAAGTCTGCCCAGTTAAACCAGAATCTCCGTGTGATCGTTAGCGGTCAGCTGCCCTGCTCTTATTTTTAAAAACCTTGGGTTTTTAACCAGGTATTTTCCCTTTGTAAACTCAGACACAATTTTAAATCCTCTTTTGCAAACATACCAGAAATGTGTTCCGATGTTATTGGCTGGTAGTATACAACCTTGGTGTCACCTGAGGACACGCAGTGTCCTTGCTCACTGCCGGTGCCCGGCACTCAGCCCCGGGGCCGACAGACATGGTTGTTGGTCAGGAGACCTTCAGGGCGGGGGCTTGTTCTGATTCACGGGCCTTTTTTCTGGTGTATTTTACTGGCGATTTGTGGAGAAAGAGCATTCATGTATGATTGTGGGTTTTTCCTACATTAATGGAATTTACTTATCCACTCACATCAGATACTCAGCATTCCAAATGAAAGAACTTTCTGTGATGTCTTAGTCTGCTTTTTATATTTCTACTTAATACGGTTCATCTCTGGTCATCATCTTGCATGGCCAGAACTGCTTGATCAGTTAAATACGGCAGCCCTTGGGTATCGTTGAGCAGCACCGTGGCCTGGGCACTGTAACACCAGCTGCGCCCACACGCTGCATGGCTCGAGATCTGGGAGCGTTCGCAGTGCATTCTATGCTTTAGAGCCACTTGTTGAGCTTTCCTCAGCTGCCTTCTTTGTCTTCTTGAAGGACGTCAGAACGTTGTGAGCCTGAAGGCTGCAAAGCGCAGCCATGCAGACGGTTTCGTTCGCCCTCTTCTCGCCATCTGTCCCCTCCTTTTGCAGCTTCAGGAGCCCTAACTAGATTTAAGTGTGATCATTAGATGTCCCCAGGACCGAGTGGCAATTGTGCAGAGATCACTTGAGATTCCTCACTTGAGAGAGCAAAGGAGTGCCTCCTGAGGAATAATTAAATCAGAATTTTCTATGCGCTTTCCCCACCCCCACCCCCACCCCACCCCCATCAGTCTTTTCATTTAATGAATAATAATTCCTGGGTGCTCGTTTCTGTGTTCAATACTGGAGCACTATTCCCAAAAGTCAAAAATTGGGTGAGCTGAGATAGGCCCCTGTATGAGGAACAAGTGTCCCTT
>PVKN010001266.1:0-54561 GCA_004027915.1 Capromys pilorides | reverse complement strand
CCTGATAATATGTCCCATAATGCGTTTTCTGTCAGTTACATAGAATTTGTTCAAGAACTCCTTAAGACAATCATAGGGAAAATCAAATACAATGTTATAAGTAACCAGAATGGAGGTGAATATAGCTTAATAAGGAAACTGAGGATGGTGCATGCCTATAATCTCAGTACTTAGGAGGCTGAGGCAGGAGGATCTCCATGAGTTCAAGGTCAGCCTGGGCTACACGGTGAACTCAAGGCTAGCTTGAGCTACATAGTGAGACCCTGTCTCAAAAAGCAAATAAAGAAGAAAACTGAGAGGGGCCGGTGAGATAGCTCATCAGTCTAAAGCACCTGCTTAGGCAAGCTTAGGCAACTGCAGGGATTGCAGTTCGATCTGCAGCACCACATGCTGCACCAGCCCCACTCCAAGGGCAGGCTGAGCCGGCCATAACATAAATAAAGTTAAAAAAGAAAACTGAGAAACTGAACAATAACATGGTTGTTTCAATACCTGCTTTCTTCTAATTCAGTGACTATTCTCCTATAATGTTTACGACTTATTAGAGCTGAAATCTCAACTGAGCCATGGACAGTGGTGCACACCTCTAACCCCAGCCCTGCGAAGCTGAGGCCAGCATGGCAGCAGTTCAAGCCCAGCCTGGGCAACAGACACAGTGAGACCCTGCCCAAAGCACAGACTGGAGGTGTAGGCAGTGCCAGGACCCTGGGGGCAGTCCCAGCACTCCCCACAGCCTCCCGCCCTCTCTACAAAGCAAGACAAGACAAACCCCTGGAATATTTATTTTGCACTTCATCAAACCATAAAAAGGTTAAGAAAATACTGTGATACTGAAAATACTGTGATAATGGCCAATCCATCCAAAGTACTGGCTTGTAGCATTTATAACAGTAAGGGTTGAGTGCTAACTAAGAAAGGGAGAAGACACAGTGAAAGTCCACATTTCATTTAATTCCTCCTGATGAATCCAAAATAAGCATAAAAATATTTCAAGATGATGTTCAGGACAATTTCTCCTAAACAGCCTTATGGAATCAATACTTCATGGTAGATTAAGACACTAATTTTATTTTTTGAGACAGGATTTCGCTATGTAGTTCAAGTGGGACTTGAATTCACTCTAGACCCAGGTTGGCTTCAAACTCATAGCAGTCCTCCTGCCTTAGCCTCCGCACTCACTGCGCCACCACACTTGACCCTGACACCCCCCCCCCTTTTCATTTATGGATTTGGCACAGGGTCCCACCACGCAGCTGAGGCTTGTTGTGATCCTCCTGTTTTCAGCCTCCCCAACCCTGGGATTAGTGCACCACCAGGCCTGGACTCGTTAGTGGTGTCAGTGTACTCTGGGGACAAGGCAGACACGCCACATAGGACCGCTGATTGGACCCTGGTCCTTGTGCCTGCCAAAGCGGTGTTTAGTCTGCTGAGCTATCTTGCTAGCCCTCAATCCTTTTCTTAAAAAAAAAAAAAAAAATTATTTATTTGGTATGTGGTCTCGATATGCAGCTTGGACTCATAGTGATCCTCCTGTATCAGTATCCCCAGTGCTAGGATGACAAGCACGCCACCACCATGCCTGGTTTTGGTGGCTGGCACAGTATACCCAGGGGTCCAGGGCCTGCACAGCATGCTGTACTGAGAACTGAACCTGGTCCTTACACTTGCCAGGCAGGCACTAGATCACCGAATTATCTCCCCAGCCCCCTTTTTACATTTCTGAAAATGGCTTATTAATTTCAGCTGAGCTGAAACTTGCCGTCTTCCTGCCTTAGCCTCCCAGAGTGCGGGGCTTGCAGGCCTCTGCACTGAGCCACCATGCATGGATCACGTGAATCCATGACCTGTGATATTTAATCCAGTATGTAAGCATTTCTGTGATATATGTATCACAAAACAAGAGGGGTTTTTTTGTTTCCTTTTTATATTTATTGATGTTTTGGCACCATGAATTGAACTCAGGACCTTGTGCTTGCCAGTCAGGCACTGTGCCACTGAGCTACATTCCTGGCCCTATTGTCTTTTTTTTTTTTTTTTTTTCCCCCAGCAGGACTGGGGTTTGAACTCATGACCTTGTACTTGCTAGGCAGGCACTTGTGCCACAGAGCTGTCTCCGTGGCCCCCCTATTGTCGTTTTCAAGAGATTTAATAAAAAGCAGAAAGAAAAAAAACAGATCACCAATTTTTATCTTTTTTTTTAGTACCGGGGATTGAACTCAGGACCTTACACTTGGCAGGCAGGCGCTTATTCTACTGAGCTATCTCCCCGCCCTAAGATCACCAATTTTTAGGAAGCAAATTTATTTTGATTTTTCAGAAAATACGAAAAACAGGTTGAATATCTAGGTGTACCAAAAGCAAAACACAAGTAAAAATAATACTTGAAAATCATGTTTAAACTTGAAAAATATGTTCAAAACACCAAGTTTACCTGTTCTTTACAGAGCAAAACAAATTCATGAAACCATAACACTGGAGTGTTTTTTTTCTTAAATAATTTTGAAAAACTAAAAGAACAAAGCACACTCAATTCCCGTCCTGGAATATCATCATTTGTAAAGCATCAGCGCAAAGAACAGCAGACACGGCAAGAATGCCGTGCCATGCACAGGCTATGCACCAACAAAAACAGCAGGCGGCCAGAAGCAAGCTATGAAGCCAGAATTCTCCCATGCAGAAGCAGCTTCATAAACCAGAGGTGCCCACCAGTTCCAGACTCGAATGTTCTGTGGGCACATGGCCAATGCGTTCCCAGAGCCCCTTTGTCCTGCACTGTCACAAAAATAAAACAATAAATCTGTCTTAGCGCGAGTCCACCAAGCGCTCCAAGATCCCGTCCTTCTCGTTCCCCAGAATGACACTAACATCACTCTTAGGCTCTCAAGGTGACTCCAGACTTTCAGGCTGGGTGTAAGGGCGCATGCTTGTAGCCCCGGCTACCCATGAGGTAAAGCAGCAGAAAGATCAAGGCTGGCCTGGGCGATGGAGGGAGACCGTCCCACAGCTGGAAAGAGAAGGAGCTGGAGCCATGGCTCTGTGGTGGAGCGCCTGCCTGGCATGAACGGTGTTTTGGGTTCATCCCAGGTACCACAGACAGACAGACAGACAGACAGACACACACACACACACACACACACGAGTTAGCATTCTAAACAACTAAGAAAGTTCCCACCCCATCATCTCACCAAGGTCCTTCCCATTAGCCCATCCAAATGCTTCTGGCTATGAGGGCAGAGATATTTTCGGGGGTCTCTAGCCACTCACTAGGGCATGGCCCCAGGAGCAGGAAGCCTTAACACTTACGCATGCCAGCTATGTAAGGGCCAAGAACAAACCCGTCTCTAATACTAATGTTCCAGCCTTTAGCATTCTCATCCGGGCCACCGTAGAGTGCGAGCCTTGTTGGTGGCTCTCCTCCCGCCTCTTTCGGTCACTTTACCTGGGTTGCCTTGGGACCCCTCGTGCCAGAAGTGTGAGCGCCGCTGGAGGATTTCCTCATTCCGCAGAAATCCAGAGCCACCAGACTGCTTCTTGCTCTTCTCTTAGAGTGGGCAAAAGAGAAACGCTGCTTAACTTGGCCTTCCGTTTCTTCCAGGTGGGCTTTCCTAGGCCTTGAGACTTTTCATATTCTCCATTTTCAAGTGTGAGTTGCTGCTGAAACATTTCTAGAATTCTTGTCTACTCTAAAAGTGACTTTTCTACAGTCTGTTTCCACGTAAAGCTACGATTCAGAAAAAAAACTTTTTCCCTAGCATCTTACGGAAACGTATCTATCCATGCAATGGAAATGCCAGCAGAACAGGTATCCCTACTGCATCCTTCGTTCTCCAAGCCCTCACTCAGCAAGACCTGCTGCACCCTCTTGTGAGTACGCTGGGGAGTCTGCTACCCATCCGGGTATCCTGTGAGCTCTCTCTGATAAGCCACTACTGCTTCTGAACGGAGCAGGAGGCAGGCTTTCTCCAAAGGCTTTAATTTGAAGTTTTGAACAATCTCTCAGCAATGAATCCTGCCTGAAGTCGGCCGCCTCTGCAGCTTCCTTGGGAGTTTTCTCCCTGTTCATCCCCTCGTCTCTGATGTCAGTGCGGCCATGAGGAAAGCAGTGCCCTGAACTGGCAGCCTCAGGGCGGCAGGGCGCTAACCCCGGCAGCGCAGCGGCCCAGCCCTCGGCCTGCAGCCCTGTGGCACTCTATAGGAAGACACAGCACTCGGTACACTGATTTTTTTTTTTTTAGTACACTGATTTTTGGGAAGTTTCTAGTGAAACAGAAAACAGTATTTTGATCTTATCATCATTTACAAATCTTTCAAATGCTGTACAACAACAAGAACAGCTGTCTCTCGCTATTTCGCCGTTTGGCTTTCGTGGACTTACTGTTTTGCGGTTTTTCAAAAAATATTCGTCTAAATTATTTATCGTGGGTTTTCCGCTGCACCATGGGATTTTGCAGTACCGTACAGTCTACATGTTTTGTTAAAATCACGTAGGTTTACGAGTTTAGAAAATGGTTAGGAACATTAGAAGTGTTTTTAAAAGTGTGAGAAGCATTTTTAGGAATGTGGGAAGGGTTTATAAAGCCTTAAAATATATATAGATACTAAGGTAAACATAACCGTAACTACTTCACTAATTTTCACTTATTGCGGGGGAGGCTGGATCGTGGCCTCCATCACAAGCGAGGGACCCCTGTGTTCCTGAGCTGTTTCACGCCCCCAGCCAGCCAGAAAGGCGGCTGCTTCCCGGCCAACCACACAAAATCTCCTTATGTGACTTATCACCACTAAATCAACGTGCTGAATTGACAGTAAAGTCATTTCAATTTCTTTCCTTTTTTTTTTCTTTTTAATGTATTTGGTTGTTACAGGGTCTCACTATGCAGCTCCGACTCATAGTGATCCTCCTGCTTCAGCCTCCCCAACCCTGGGATTACAGGCGTGTGTTGCCATGCCGGGACTCTGTGGCCTGCTCAGTATGTGCTTGGGGCGGGGGGGCGAGGCTGGTGGGGCATGTGGTGCTGGAGATTGAACCACGGTCCCTTTGTTTGTCTAAACTTGCTTAAGCAGTGCTTTAGTCCACTGAGCTATCTCTCCAGCCATCAATTTCTTTCTTTCTTTTTTTTTTTTTCTTTTTGAGACAGGGTCTCACTATGCAGTTCAGGCTGGCCTTGAGCTCACTTTTGTAGCCCAGGCTGGTCTCCAACTCACACTGATCCTCTTGCTTCAGCCTCCCAAGTGCTGGGATTACAGGCCTGTGCCACCACACCTGGCTCTAGCCCTTAATTTCTTGGCTCAGGCCAATCTTGAACTCTCTACGTAGCCCACGTGGGCCTTGAACTCAAGGCAATCCTCCTGCCTCAGCCTCCCGAGTTCTGGGATTACAAGCGTGCACCGCTGAATCCAGTGCGGTATTGGCTTTCTCACGACTATTTGACTGGCTTCAATTTCTTACACCTGCCTCAGCATTTTAGTACTAGTGGTATCAGATCTCTACTTACTGTGAATGCTTTTCTTTGATGGAATGAGAGCTGCTGAGAAATAATTTGCATCTTAAAGCCTTTCATGGCCTGTGGTTATGTTTAACAAGAGCTGCACCCTGCTCTGATACTTCAAGCCCTTTAAAGTAGTCGCCATTCTGGCCCAGCAGCTGTGACTGGGTCACGTGGCTGGAGCTACCACCAGATCTCCAAGCTGCAGGCCAGGGAATGCATGCCGGGTTGGCACAGCTTGGACTGGGAGCGTGTGAGAAGCAGCTTTCGTTGGGAAGACAGAGTTTCCTCGTCTACCTTTCTGTACTAGCATACAGTCAGAAGGCTGGCTTTTCATTATTAACCTTACCAAAAAATGCTTGCATTCAAGAGCTGCAGCAGGGGCTGGGGAGATAGCTCAGCAGATTAAAACACCTGCTCAGGCAGACGCAGGGACCAGGGTTCGGTTCCAAGTGCCATGCTGGCCCCACCCTAAGGGCGAGCAGAGATGGAGGTGGAGACTGGGTGTGGTGACACATGCACCTGACGGCTGAAAAAAAGGTGGATTACTGCAAGTCTGATCTGTGCAGTGAGATCCTGCGGACCCTGTACTAAATATATTTTTTTTTAAAACCCTGCAGCTACTTTTGCAGCATTCACGATTGGATTTATTCCTAACAAATCTCAATATATAGACAGACACAACTAAGGAAAAACGTATGAAGTACAAAGCCAGCGAGGGCTGGCAAGATAGCTCAGCAGTCTAAAGAGCTTGCTTGGGCAAGCTTAGGCAACCATAGGATTCGAACCCTGGCACTACATGCTGTGCCAGTCCCACCCCCAGGGCAAGCTGAGCCGGCCATAATATAAAATAAATAAATAAATAAATAATAAATAAAGTTTAAAAACAAAGCCATCACAAACAACTCACTTATAGCCTACATAATCTACGTTTCTGTGATGTTGACACCAAAGGGACAACTGAGTGGTGGCACCTAAAATTTTGTTACTTAGACTGCAAATTTCAAGCTGGGAATGGTGGCACACACCTGTCATCCCCAGCAGGACTGGGAGGTTGAGCCTGGAGGATCCCATAAATCAGCTGGCACAGCATAAGAGGAAGCTGAGGAAGGTCACCAGGAGGGAGAGGCCACCTCATCCTATCACCTTTCTCCGTGTGACAGCCGCACTCCACACGCTGCCACACAAGGTGGACAGAACTCCATGGAAACTGTTAATCATGGCTGAGGGGCCATTAGCTACCGTGAGGTCAGCACTACGATGCACATAAAGGTCAAAATGTTTTTAGGTCACAGTTTTACAAAGGATCCCAGAAGCTGGGCTGAGGAACCTACCTCCCACCCACCCTAACTCCTGTGAAGTCATTCTCCTTTGACTGGGACCCGTCTGTGACCTACTGCGGAGTTCAGGCGCCTCCCTCCTTTACCACCCAGATCTTGTTTTGTCTCCCTAGCTCCTCCTTGCCATTCTCTGGCACCACCTGCCGGCTCTTGTTCCCCTGTGAATCACCTGGATCCGATGTGTCCTCAGCTTCCCATTTGCCTCGGTTTGTGTCCTAGAGTGGGGAAAGCTGTGAGGGGTCTTAGCAGTCTTCAACACCTCCTGAAAACTGTGTTTTCTCAATGACATGGAATCTTTCCCAATGCTCAGGCGACAGGTAGTTTTGATGATTTCAGCCATGTAGTGTGGCTGATGAGACCCACTTTATTTTCTGAATGGCAACTGCCCACTATTCCTGTAACCTAAACAGGAGGACGCTTAGGCTGAGAAGGGTACCATGAAGCTTGACGGGAACGAGTAATTTTTCATCTCGTGGTTTGGAATTTCTTAAAACAGGGTATATACTAGTCCAGTCTTCTGTGTGGACTTGCGTCAAATTCCCTGAATAAATACAAAGGGAATACTGAGATATTTAAGAATACAAGTGGTGCTCCATGTCCACAACTCCTACGTCCAGATCCAATTAAATTTGCACAAAATATTTGAGAGAAAACGGTGCCTGCATTTGTAATATGTGCAGACCTTTTATCGCTAGTGATTTCCTAAACATACCCTAACCCCACCTACTGCATTAGGCACTCCACACAGCCTAACAGTGACTGCTTATGTGCAAGTTCTGCACCAGCACCTCTGCCCCTGCGAGAGCCTGGCTGAGGCGTCCCTCGGGTACTAAAATCTGTGCAGCTCCCGATCCTTCAGTAAAATGTGTAGTGTTTGGGTATAAGCACTGTCTCTTCCCGCTTGGGTGCCTCTTCTGCCCCTCTCTAGGACAGGAGCTTTCTTTCCTCCAGTCATTATATTCTGCTCTTAACCTCCATTTATTTCTAAAATTCATTCTTTGGCTTTATTTCTTTTCTTTTTTTTTTAATATTATGGCCAGCTCAGCCTGCCCTGGGGGTGGGGCTGGTGTAGCCTGTGGTGCCAGGGATCGAACCAAGGTCCCTGCAGTTGCCTAAGCTTTCCTAAGCAGGTGCTTTAGATCGCTGAGCCATCTCGCCAGCTCCTCATTCTTTGGTTTTAGAGAACACAGCCTCATCCTAGGAACCTTTCAGGTTGGGAGTTTCATTCCCCCATATCAATTATATTTTTCTCCCCCGCAAAAAAATTCAACCTTGATTTGGACAAGCCATTAACTACCAGAAAAATCTCCTATCTAACGTGCCACAGCACAAAAGCTGAAACCAAAGATGACCTGGAGTCAGAGTTCAAATCCCTGGGAGGCCCACGTGGGGCTGCCATTAACTGAGACTCCCTCATCGTGAGAAAGTCACAAGCAGCCCCAAACAGAAGCCCCTGTGGCCTTGTGACAGAACCAGGAAGCACAGACAAAAGAAGGCGACTGGGCAGGAACTCATGGAGGGACCAGGGACGATCAGCGTGGTCTGTTTAATGACAAATCTTGGGACCAATTTAATATAAATCAGGGTATGGGGAGAATGAAAGCCAGAACATTTATTCTTTTTTTTTTTTTTAATAAGGTCTTATATGCAGCTGGGGAGATAGCTCCATGGCACAAGTGCCTGCCTGGCAAATGCAAGGTCATGAATTTGAACCCTGGTCCTGCAATAAATAAATACATAAATATGAGGTCTCACTATGCTGCTCATACTCATCGTGATCTTCCTGCTTTCAGCCTTGCCGGAGCTGGGATTACAGGTGTGCACCCCTACGCCCAGTCTCTGTGGCCTTCTCTGCACATCTGGGCGCAGGGCTGGTGCAGCATGTGGTGCCAGGGATCGAACCCTGGTCTCTGCATGAACCCCAGTCATTGTGCTTGCCTATGCAGGTGCTTAGCCTGCTGAGCTATCTCGCCGGCCCCAGAACATTTATTTCTTAAGGCAGGGTTTGATTCTACTTGAACTTGTGGCCTTGTAGGCTTTTTAAGACTCTAACCATGAATTCTGGGGGTCTGAGGCACATGCCTCCAAAAATTGCTCTCTCTGCACATCCGCTTCATGCCGACCTCTGGCCAACACCCTCACAGTAACATGCTGAAATTAGTTAAGTCTGGTATTTTATTTTGTATTTTTATTTATTTATTTTGTGTTTTAGGGAAGGGTCTACAGGGTGTTCAGGGTCTTACTACTAGATCAGACTCGTAGTGATCCACGTGATTACAGTCTCCCAAGAGCTGGGATTAAGGGCCTGTGCCACCATGCCCAGTCTCAATTGCCATCTCAGCGCACCCTGGGGGCAGGGCCGGCCCAGCAGGATTGAACTTCCAGCCCCTTAATCCACTGAGCTATTTGGTCAGCACTAAATCTGGTATTTTAATCTACTTGTTCTATAATGAAAACTGTGAGCCTTACATCTTCAAGAAAAAAATCCTTAAACACAAGTATATACTTACATAAAAAAATCACTAAAGAAAAAAATGCTTGCTAGTTTGATAATTTTTTCTTGAGTCATATGACTGATATTTCATGTCATTTATTTATTTGTTTATGTCTCTTTTTTTTGAGGCAGGGCTGGATATGCAGCTTAGGTTGGCCTTGAGTTCACTCTTGTAGACCAGGCTGGTCTCAAAATAGCAACAATCCTGCCTCAGCCTCCCAAGTGCTGGGATTACAGGTGTAATTTCATGTTATTTATTTATTTATTTATTGGAACTGGGGATTGAACTTCATGTTATTTATAATTGAAAATGTCTATTTTGTTTCAAAC
Organism: Capromys pilorides; assembly: GCA_004027915.1. Taxonomy (NCBI): domain Eukaryota; kingdom Metazoa; phylum Chordata; class Mammalia; order Rodentia; family Capromyidae; genus Capromys; species Capromys pilorides. The sequence continues at coordinate 44,911 of PVKN010001266.1, read as the reverse complement.
TTTAAGCAGAATTGATAAAAATGTTTCTGCATATATTTTCATACTGCCTGAGAAAGCCTGATATGGGTAACATTCATAAAATAACTTGAATCTTTTTCTTTCTTTCTTTTTTTTTTTTGAGACACGGTTTCATTATGCACTTAGGCTGGCCTTGACCTCACTATGCAGCCCAGGATGGCCTCAAACTCATGATCCTCCTGCTTCAGCTTCCCTAGTGCTGGGATTACAGGCATGCACCCCAGTTGTTTAAAAAGATTTAATACTTTGATTAGCTAGAGTTTAGGAGTCTAGATCTGACCGGGAAGAATCCCAGGACCATGCAATGCAGCAACCCAAGGCAGCGACCCTCAGGTGGCATCCTGCCTACGTATAAATCTGAGGATTCTCACAGCTTTCAATATTTTTAAATGAGGCAACCATGATTGATTGATTGGTCCTGGGGCTCACGCTCAGGCCCTTGCACTTGCCAGGCAGGTGCTTACGCCCCTGGGCATTTCCCCAGCTCTAGGCAGCCACATTTTAGAATCACAGAATTTCTCTCAGTTTTCAATACTTAAAAAAGTCTGAAGATCTGGCCCCCTGTTCCCAAATGCTGGCTGGAACTGAGTAGGAAGTGCCCCCTTGGACGGGGCTCACGTCCCTCTCTGCCAACTGTTACCTACAAAGGAAGCAGCCAGCGATGCAAGCTGTGCCCCACTCTGGCTCTCCATGTGCCTTCTGCTAATACAGTGCAGAGGTTGCGGCCAGCCAGCAGGAGCCTTGAAGTTACTGCTTAGTATTTTCTGGGACGGGGAGCCGTCCTGAATTACAGAATCGATGATCGAAGTGTACCGGTGGCCCCCAAGTGGCCCGATGAAGACTGTGCCATTTGCTCCACACTCTACTGACTGGCATCTTCTAGCCTCCTAAGACGCCTGAATGTCACCAACAACTTTCTTCCTCAAAACAGCCTCTCCCTCACACCTGGAACCGCTAGTCCTTGCCTCCAAACGGCTCTGTGAAACCCATAAGGCAACAGCTCCTATTCAGACACTTATTACAACTACTTGCCTGGAACTCCCAGCAGCAGATGGCTCACTATTGACAACACAGTTATTAAGGGACTGAGACGGGGCTGGGGAGATAGCTCAGTGGAACAACTGCTTGCCTGGCAAGGGCAAGGTCATGAGTTTGATCCCTGGTACCACCAAAAAAAAAAAAAAAAAAGAGAGAGAGACCAAGACCGAAAATGAATAAATTAAAAAATGTTATTCATTGCTATAGAATTTAATGTCTTTAGTTTAGGACTATTGATAAACATAAACAGCTGTTGTAAATAATTCTGCTATCCTTTGGTACATGCACGCTTGTATATTTGCTGCACATATACCTAGATTCCAGGTTGCAGAATATGCATATATTCATATTATAATGAACAAAAGGCTGATAATTTAAAAAAAAAAAAAAGCCAGGGAAATAGCTCAGTAGAATAAGTGCTTGTGCTTGTCTAGTAAGCACAAGGTCCTGAGTTCAATCCCTGGTACTGCAGAGAGAGAGAAAGAGAGAGAGAGACACTGAGACAACACTCGCTTCACTACCTGAAAATGTTTTCAGAAGCACCTTTTTTTCTCTATGAATTTTTAGGACAGGATTTATAAGGTCTCACTATGTAGATTTGACTCATAGTGATTCTGTTTTCAGCCTTCCAAGTGCTGGGATTACAGGCCTGTGCCACCACACACAGCCTTAATCGCCATCTTAGTGTGTTCCGGAAATGGGGCCAGCTCTGCACAGCACACTGGGGATTGAACCCCAGCTGCTATGCTCTGCCGAAGCATCTTGACAGAGGAAGGAAGTAGAGGGAAATACACTCACCAGATGAACCATGGCAGGTGCGCCCCAAGACCAAAATTAGGTATCTTTGTGCCTGATATCAGACACACTCATTTTGGTGAGATGAGAAGCAAACACTAAAGAGGAGGAACAACGCTCACCCCTAGTGGGGCACACCTGTAACACCAGTACTTTGGGAGGCTGAGGCAAAAGGGTAAAGCTTGAGACTGTCTCAGAAATAAATAAGGGCCAGCGACATAGCTCAGCAGACTAAGCGCCTGCTGCATAGGCACCTATAAAAAAACAAAAAACCCTAACTAAGTAAAATGGACTAGGGAGGTAGCTCAGTGTGAAGGCCCTGGGTTCAATCCTCAGTACAAAAATAAAAAACTACCTCTCCCAAGCCCCTCTGAATCCTACTGTGAGGAACAGTGTATAGAATTTAAGAACTTGCTCAACATACCAGTGTAGACCAGGTACATATGGATTGTCCAAGTCTCTGACCTATCAGTGGGGTTGTTGAATAACTAACGATAACTGCACACATTTCGTTTTTTTAATGTATTTGGTACAAAGTCTCACTATGCAGCTTGCACTTGCAGGGATTCTCCTGCAAGTCTCAGCCTCCCCGATGTCGGGATTACAGGTGTGCGTCACTACACCCGCTCTTGGTGTCAGGTCAGCACGCCCAGGGGCAGGGGCAGTGCAAATCCCAGCCCCTGCCCTGCCTAAGTGCTTAGTCCACTGAGCTCTCTTGCTGGCCCAACCATGCACATTAGCCTTTATGTTCACTGGAATGTATTTAATATGCGCAATCTACATACGTCATCAACTTCTGCAGTACAATGCTAGGGACTGAACCCAGGGCATAGTTTATTTCCTAAGACAAAGTTCCCATGTAGTTGTCCACACTGCCCTTGAACTTGAGATCCTCCTGCCTCAGCTTCCCAGAGTTCTGGGCTTAAAGTCATGCACCACCACAGCCAGCCTAAATAATCAATTTTCTGCATAACCTTACACGTGCTATTATTGTACTATTTTTAAGAGATCTCAGCAGAATGCACTCGCCCATGTGTTACTTTGAGCCAGCAAATCACGAGGCTTTACTGTCTGTCACTTAATTCCTCAGGGTATACATGTGTACGCCGGCCAAGATTCTAAGCCCATAATGTCATGGTTCCAAAATACAAGACAATGAAAAGGCGGTGTTGGTATAAAAGTTTTATTTTTAAAAGTGTTTTTATGTGAATTTGGGAAAGAATCGACACTAGTGCAAACCCAATACCGCAGGGATATTGTAGTTTGGGGCAAGAATTATTACAGACGCCTTCCCAAGGTAAGAAGTGCACAGTTCTAAGGTTTTCAGCCCGTAGCCTGGTCCACAGGAAGCAGTAGACGAACGGGACCCAGCAGGGCTCATCACGGACAGAGCAGCTCACGGGGCGCCACGGCAAGCACAGGACCCAGCCGCGGGCTCCGCTCACCGTGAGCGGGCGATACACCGGCGAGGCCCTCGCCCTGCCCGCCGAAGCCTTCAGGTCGGCTCGCCCACTCTAGGCCTACCTCCGAGCCCTAGTGTGGTCACCATATTCGCTGAGCAGTTTGCAGGCTTCGTCCTCGCACTTGCGCTCGTTCAAGCCGCAGAGCCAGAGGACGCCCTGCAGCCTAAGCGTAAAGGAGACAGACAAGACTCGGGTTTTTCACCGTCGCGCGTCGATGACGTCAATTTCTTCCTTGCCTACTTCCAACCTTCCTTCCGGGTTCCCAGAGGGGCGTGGCATGAGGCGATGACTGACAGGACTAACTCCTCTGGAAGGGAGGGCTTCCCCGGAGAAGCGGCCGCGCGTTAACTTAGAGCCCAGACTCCACTTGGAGTGCTCGCAGAGAATCGGTCTGTTTAAACGCTCGTACTTATTGTTCGCTCAATACTGAGCGCCTATGTGCTACTCACTGTCCTATGTACTGAGGTCATCAGTATGAGCAAGACAAGGTTTATTGCCATTAGAGCAGGCCATTGTTTCTTTTTTTTTTTCTTGGTGATACTGGGGGTTGAACCCAGGGTCTTCATACTGCATTGCTTTTTAAAAATTTAAATCCTCTTTTTTATTTTTTAGGTTGCAACTGGGTCTAAGTTATCCAGGCTGGGTTCAAACTGGGTTCAATCTTCCTGTCTCAGCCTCCGAGAGGGCTGGGGTTATAGGCATGCACCAACATCAGGGCCAGACCAGTGCGTCACTGGGGCCTCCCAAAGCATCGTGCTTGTGTTTTATTCCTACTAAAAAGTGTATAGTCAGTAGACTTTCCTTTAGTGCTGTGAACAGGGGAGGCAGGATCCCAGATGCACAAAAAACCAGGACACAGGGGTGAGGATTTTGGTGATATGACAGACTTGACCAGATCTACAACCCAGGGAAACCTGGTGACATTTCATTGTCACTGTAGGAATGTTATATGTTTTGTTTCAACTTGTAAAATGTGCTTCCCTATTTTACAAGCTGACCCTTCCCCAGGTGTCCCCTGAGCATATTTCTCTCTTATAACTGAAAAGCATAGTGAGCTTCTGGTAGTCTTTTTTTAAGTCTTTTTTTCTTTCTTTTCTTTCCTTTTTCAGTACCAGGGATTGAGCTCAGGACCCTGCGCTTGCCAGGCAGGTGCTTATGCTATCGAGCTATCTCCCCAGCCCCTTGGTAGCCTTTTCTTTGCTCCATCCCTTCACATGTTGGGTTGGCCTTCTGGCCCCGCTATACCATACTGCTCTGACCACAGCCAGGGCGACCTTCTGCGTGCTGAGTTCAGCTGTGCACAGTACCCTGTGACCACAGTACTGACAGCATGAGCCGCCCCTCGCAATTTTCTTTCCTTGGTATCTACCCTTCCATTCTCTTGCTTTCCTCTACGCCCTCTTACCTGGTGCAGGTCACCAAGGCAGTGGTGGCCAGGATAGGCCCACTCCATTCCTTGGACACACCACTCTGGGATAATTTTTCTAAACTTTTATTTTATAGCAATTGTCATGATTAGAGAAGTAACACATTTAAAAACCACCTCAGGGCCAAAGGATGCCAGAGTATTTACAAACAAATGGGGTGTGGGTGAGGGGCAAGACATGAAAGTCTGGGTCCTGGAACTCCTCAGGACCCTACTCAGGCCCCGAGCCAGGCACAGCCACTGATGCCAGCTACTGGGACTGTCCTGTAGCCCCACTCCCATCCAAGGGGCTCCCCACACCCCACAGGCCAGCTCAGTGGGGCCTTTGGGAAGCACCGAAGGACACGGAACAGTGTGGGGTACCTAGGGGCAGGGACAGAGGTCAGGGATAACTTAACTGCCCCAGGGTGGGACAGAGACACATACACGTGTGCACACACTGTACCTTTACAGAGGAGTCCCAAGAGGGGAGGGGAAGTTTTTTTTTTTCTTTTTTTTTTTTGTGTGTGGGTGCTTTGTCTCTATATCTCCACATCTATGGTGCTAATTTTTTTTTGCTAACTTTTGTTTCTTTGACAGTGACATAAACTGAGGTAAACATCTCGACCAACACCTCCCCTAAGGGGTAAAGGATCCCAGTCCTCTCAAGACAGTGGCGGCAGCGGCAGGGCAGAGCAGGAGCAGAGCCCTGACCTGTTCCAGGCCTGCGGGGGGCCAGGCTGGTCCTCAGCTCTGAGGAGGGGACTGGGCTATATCTTTGCTGTCCCTTCCCAGTTCTAACAGCCTATTCTATGACGCTAAGAGAGAACACTCTCAAACAAGATCTCAACAGAGAGAAAAAGGGCACACAGAGAGGGACATCTATGTGGAGTCTCGCTTCCTTGTTATTGCAAGAGATCAGGATGTCGAGAGGCCTAAGGCAAGAAGGAGAAGTTGCGGCTGGGAGAGGCCAGAAGGCCCCGACTGGGCGGGGCAGTGACAGGGCCTTTCTGAGAGTCTGCTCTTGGCAGGAGGGGTTTGCTACTTACCTGGCATGTGGGCCCCGTGCCCACTGGGGAGGCAAGGTCTTGAGGAGTGGGCACGTGAAAGAGAGTGGGGCCAGGCCCTGGGGCAACTGTACGCCATTTGTAAACTGGACCCAGGCAGGGCAGGGGGACCTATAGCCCTTTTTTGAGGGGAATGGGAGGTTGGAGCTCCAGGTTGGAGGGCGGTCTGTGTCCTCTGTAAGCAGCCTGGCCCATCAGGAGTCCCCTAGAATGCCCCAGAGCCTCAGGATGGACACAGGGAGAGGCAGCCCAGCCAGTAGTTGGGCACTGCCAGGCAGAGGGTGTGGCCTCACCCACACTGAGGTTATTGCCAGGGTCCCAGGCCTCCAGAGGGCAGGCTTCATGAGACTGCCTCCTCTGAGTCAGCTTTGCTGCCTGAGGGCCTGAGCCTACCTGCAGGTGCCTCTTTGTGGGTTCCCTGAGGGGTGTGGTGACAGCTGCCTGGCAGGGGACCTTGGTGAGGCTGGGAGGTGTCTGGATGCGCAGCAGTCAGATTGCACAAGGCTGCACCCACGCGTCTGTCCTCTGTGTGGAGTGGTTCCCACTCACAGGGCCAACCCCCTTGCTATCCCCAGATGCCCCCTGCTCCTCAATTCTCCAGGACCAGAAAGTGGGGATGGATGGGGTCAGTTTAACTCCTGGAGGTTGTCATGCTCACCCCAGCAGAACCCAGGAGAAATCACTGGCACAGTCACCCTACTGTCATGGGAAATCCAGGCTGTGTCTGGGCCAGGACAGCAGGGGTTGGGATAGGCCAGTGCCCACCTTCCGCTGGGGCCCTTCTGTCCCAGAAAGCCCTTGTGGAGGACCAAGGAGCAGGGATGGAGGTCGGGAAGGGGCTCTTCGGCTGTGCGTTCAAGGCCAGCTGCCTGCCCTCCTGGGCTGGTCTTTCCGGTCGACCAAGGGTGTGGGGCACACTAGATGCTTGCAGCCTGTGCTGCTAGCATGTGCACGCACGCACAAAACACCCAGACTTCTGCTAGGTTTTCAGTTTGGCCTCTCCCTCTAGCCTCTGAGGGATGGTGCAGGGCAGGCTGCCTTTCTCCCACGTAGGGCCCAGGCACTTCTAGCCACTTCTACACCCAGAGCAAGGTGGGGACCGAGTAGGGAGGGCGGAAGGGCAGGGGCTGAGGTTCCATCTGCCGTGGGATGGAAGCCAGCATAGCTGGAGGGGCTCCCAGGCAGGAGAGGGGTGTCTGGGAGTCTGGCCTGCAAGCTCCCTGGCTGCCGGTGTGTGTGTGTGGGGGTGCCTCTGAATCCTTGGGTTTGCGGAGCTGGGCTCTTCCTGCCGCCACCCGCCCTCCCAGCCACGGAGGCCCTCTGGCGGCTGTCACTTGCTGGGACGACCAACCAGGTACCGGGCTCCGCGGCCTCCTAGTCTACACTACGGTCTCCCGCTAGCGCTGGCGCAGCGGCTGCTCAAGCTCCAGAGCTGAACAGCGCTGTTCGGCGGGGGCCCAGGGCTGCGCGCTCGGCGCCCCGGCCCGAAGGCGGCAGGGGCGGCTCAGACGCAGATCTCGATGGCCGTGGCCAGCACCACCTGCCCTTTGCTCTTGTCTGGGCGGCCGTCGGTCCTGCCGGGGGGCACCGGGGGCGCCAGGCCGGCCTCAGGCACAGGCACCGGCACCGGCACGGGCACCGCCACGGGCACGGGCACGGGCACTGGCCCCACGGCGGGGGGCGCGGGCCGGGAGCCCCCGCTCTCGGTGAGCACCGTGCGCTTGAGTGGCCCGGGCGCCTCGAGACGCAGCGGCCCCCCAGCGGGCAGGCGGTCCCCGGGCGGCTTGCGCGCGCGGTGCGAGGGCCGGCGCCGCAGCTCGGAGGTGAGCTCGTGCTTGAGGAAGCGGAAGACCTCCTTGGCCGGGCCGCGGCGCTCGGGCTCCAGCGCCAGCAGCCTCTGGAACATGCGCAGCGCAGGCTCCGTGAAGCGGCGCCACTGCGAGGGCAGCCCGGGCAGGCGGCCGCGCTGCCAGCGCACGAATTCCTCGAAGAACGCATCGGCCCCCGACGCCGCCTCCCACGGGAAGTTGCCGGTGAGCACGCAGAAGATTAGCACGCCAAAGGCCCACACGTCCACGCCCGTGTCCACCGCGAAGCCGTCGGCACGGCCCGCCTGGCACACCTCGGGCGCCGTGTAGGGGATGGTGCCACTCACGCGCTTCACGCGGCAGCCCACGCGGCGCGTCATGCCGAAGTCAGCCAGCTTCACGCGGCGGCACTCGCGGTCGAAGAGCAGCACGTTCTCGGGCTTGATGTCGCGGTGCACCAGCTGCCGCCCGTGCATGAAGTCCAGCGCCAGGCCCAGCTGCTGCACGCAGCGCTTCACGGTGTCCTCGGGCAGTCCCACCTGTTGCCAGCACATAGGGACCAAGCTCAGGGTGAGGGACACCCCAGGCTCAAAGGCCCTCTCCTCCCCTGTGGCTGGGCCTTCCATTGTGGTCCTCTCCGGCCCCCTATCTGACCAAATAAGGCTGGGTCTGTAATAATCCTGCTCTGGCAGGGCCTCATACAAACCTTACACTGAGGAGCCCCCAGGCCCATTGCCCCCACAGGCTGTGAGGTCCTGAAAGCCACAGCCACTCAGAGCCCACTGCCCACCATCCTCCCCCACTTGCCTTGCTCCAGGGCCCCCTCCTGTCCTGGGCAACTTCAAAGGGCGCAGCTACTTCCAATCCAGCCCCCCTGCTTCCCTCACAGCGCTCACCTCAGCTGTGGTTAGCTGCCTTACTCTGGAGGATTTTCCCCAAGAGAGAACCTTCCATTCTTCACCTCCTGCATGGAGACTGATACACACTGGGCACCCAATAAATACTTGATTCAATGCTGTTTCCTCAGCACCCCCTCTGGGGCCCCAGACGCCACCTCCCTGCCACCATCTCAAATACCTGGGGAGGGATGATGTCAAACAAGTCCCCAGCAGGCGCGTACTCCTGGGCGAAGACATAGCAGTCCTCTGTCTCGAAGACCACATCAAAGATCTTGATGATGAAGGGGCTGGAGGAGAGGCTGTTGGTGATGCTGACCTCCCGCAGAAAGTTCTTCAGCTTTGTTTTGCTCTTGTTTACAAACTTCAGTGCCATTTTTGTGCCTGGCAGGGGCCACAGCAACAGGGTGAGGCCCTGTCACTGTCTGTGATACATATCTGCCCATCTGTGGCCAGGGAAGCCCCATCGGCCAGGATCACCCTCACCAGGAAAGAACTAAGGCCACAGGGTGGGGCCCAGCAGGCCCCCGGTACACACCAGGTCTTGCATGCCAGCATGTGGCCCTCTAGGAGGGCAGTCCCAAGGGCTTATGTGCTCATTTCCCTACCACACTATACACATCTTTGTCTTGTTGGTGCTCATGGCTCTGAGCCCAGCATCCTGGCTTGTGCCCCACTGTGTCTCCCCAGTCCAGCACACAGTAGGTGCTCAGCCAGTGTTAGTTCAATAGAGGGAGAGCATGAATTCATGTGGGTGCTGAGCTGCTTCCACGAAGCACTGATGCTTCGCAGGCCCCGCCAGCATTTCCCATCCATAGCTCATGCTTCGCAGTGACCCTCTCATGCCAGCACCAGCGTTTTCCAAACAGGACACTGAGACGGTGAGGCTGAATCACACAGTGCCACCCGGCAAGAGAGCAGCAACAGGTGACCTCATACGCACAGCTCTTCCTGCAGCCTTAGTTGCTAGAGGCCTCTACCCCGGTACACACAGCTGCCTGAAACTCACACAACGCCTGCCCAGCTGGTTGAAGGGCATGGTACGGTGGGCATCAAGCCTGCCAGGTAAGCAAGGTAGCTCTGGAGGTGGTCTCCATGGTGTCACCCCAGTTCAGAGCCTATGTGGCTGCATGGGCCTGCTTGTTATGGTGTGTACCTAGAGGTCCCCCAGAGCCTCCTGTGCTCATATGTGGGGCTTTATTGGAGGTGGATGCCTCTAGGTTATATGGTGCTAGATTCACAGTGTGATGCTAGGATTAAGTGTGCCCCATGCTGAGTGTGCATGCCACCCACCCTAATGGAATATGAGCGACAGAAACAGGGTGCTGCTGTTTGTCTTCTGCTGCCCTCTGCCTGCTCTGCGATGCCCCTCCTCCACGTGCCACCTTGCCTTGGAGCCAGCCAATTATGGACTGAAACCTCTAGAAGCTAGGAGCCAAAGCAAACATTTCTGGGCCAGAGATATAGATCAGTGGCACAGTGCCTGCCTGGCAAGTGCAAGGTCCTGAGTTTGATTCCTGGCACTAAATAAATAAACCTTTCCTCCCTTAACTTTAGGTGTTGACTATTTTGCCTCAGCAATGAGAAAAGTAGCCAAGGCCCTAGTGAAGTGGTGAGATGTCTCTGTGATACATACCGACCCCCATCTGAAGTGAAGAGGTGAGATGTCTTGGTTCTGGGGCCCTTATCAGAGAAAAGGAGGTGCCACTCTGGCCTCCTAGGGCCATTTCCCACCACCTGAAAGCATGGTGCCCAAGTCCTGAGGACTCACCCACACCCCTGCCTACCTCGCTGTCACGACCCACCCCAAGCACAACTGCCAGTCTTGCCTCTCCTGAGCTCCAGAGCTCCCTGGGGCATCCCAGGGCCCCACAGCAGCCCACCCTACAGTCAGGTCAGTGGCAACCTCCTGACTCCCGACAGAGAGACCTGGTGCTGTCTTACCATTCTCCCGCCGAGGACACTCACCTGTACCCTTGTAGGACACCAGGTCAACCTTGCCGTAGGTGCCTTTGCCCAGCTCCCTGACAAGTTCATAGTGCTTGGTGACGTCACTGGCAGCCACTGTGCGGAGGGTCAGCGCCTGCATGTCTTCCGTGAGGAGGGGCACACCTGCTCCTGGCCCAGGGGTGGTCCCCAGCCCACAGCAGGGCAGGGAGTGGGGCGGCTCGGGCTCTGGGCAGCCCACGCTCATCTTCTCCCTGTTGTAGGCAGTGGGACATGAAGAGTGACATCAGGCTAGGGGCCCCCCCACCTACCTTCTGCCTCCCAGAACCAGACAACTCCCAGTTGGACTCCATGCCATGCGCAAGACAACCACAAGGGGGCAACAGTTCTCTTGGCCACAGAGCTAAAGCTTCCCAGGCTAGGATGAAGCCAATCAGGGTCTCCTTTTACACCTGTGCACCCTCTAGTGGCTCATCTCCTGGTCTCCTGCTGTCATCTGCAGGGCCAGGCAAAGCATACACATCTACGTCACACCAAGATGTGGCCATGTACCAAGCTCACAGATACACTCCCATTCACAAGTTCTGTTTTGTCTGCAGAGATGGGAGCTGCACCAGGGCTTTTCCCAGGCCATGTATGTGTCCCATCACCGAGCCACACCCAGACCCCGCTGTCACATTAATGAGGCACCTGCTGTTGACCACCTGCAAATCCAAGGCCCATGGACAGCACTGAACAACACAGGTGGATCCCTGTCCTTGGTTATGTCACATGGGAGATGGACAAGAAAACACATCAAAGACACACAAGTACATGCTATGGTCCAGGGTGACACAGGCTTGAGGGGCCACAGCCACAATGTCACATGCCTCAGCGAGGTAGCCTCACTCCACAGACCAGCAGGGCAGTGCAGAGGTGGATGTACACCAGCAGGGCTCATGACACAACCCGCCCAAGGACATGCAGTGTAGCTGTGGCTCCAGACTCAAGGACATAGTGTCTACCCTGTGCAGTCCCAGCTTGTCTCGCACAGGGTCCCACCCTGAGGCGCCTTTGCTGTCCGCATGGGCTGCGTGGTGTGGTTCTGAGCATGTCTGTACTCCCACTCGGTGTGTCAAGTCTACCTGCCGGAGTCAGTGGGAAGCAGGTGCCACAGAGGGTGGGACCCAGGCACTACAGGAGACCCCCTCAGGAAGGCTCTGCGGGGGCAACAGTGGATGCTGGCTGGATGCCGGGCCTCACCCCCTATTACAACTTCATTTTTCTAGTTTTAGCAAGGTACATCTGATATACAACAGACCACAGATTTTAAGTGTATGATTTGATGAGTTTTGACACATGGATATTCATGAAACCATAACTGCATGAAGACAATGAACCACCCATGGCATGAGAGCTTCCCATTGGCGCTTTAGGAGTCCCTTGGCCTTCGGGTGCCCTCCCTGGGGCCAGAGCAGCCTAGGCGTGAATCCCTAATCTGTCACCCAGGAGTCAAGATACCCTTGGGCAGATTAGTTGTCTCTGTAAACAGACACAGTGACTGCGCCTACTTCCTATGGGCTGCTGTGAGGTTGAGATTAAATTACTGTGCAGCGGGGTGTGGTGGTGCGGCCCTGTGGTCCCAGCGAGGCACCAGCACCCAGAGATGGGGGCTGGGTGCGCGCAGCCTGGCCCAGCAGCCCCCTCCAGCCCCACGGCTGCTTCCTCTGCCTTCCCCTTCCCCCAGCAGCACGACCCAGCCTCCCACTTCACACGCAGAGAAGGTGCATCAGGAGGGAGCTTCCTGGCCTCCCACCTCAGCAGAGTGAAGCTCCATCTGCACCGCCCTCCCAGCTGGCTGGGGTGCAGCAGCCCTGCCCCCACTCCGGCTCCCACCCCTTCTGCTTCCTCCCCATCCTGCGCCTTCCATTCATGAACCAGCTCTGCTTATGGTCTCTGTTCTAACAGCCTTCCCACCCCCAGTTACAGCCTTTTCTTTCCTAGTTCATTTCAGTCATATCATGTGCCAGGGAAACCCATCTGAAATGCCAGCAGCCTCACCCTTGGGGTCTGGTCTATGGCCAGATGAGCCCCCTTCCCAAACCCCCACAGGAAGAAATGGTGCCAGACCCCAGCAAACTGGCCTTCCATCCCCTTCTCCTCTGCCCTCCAACCCTGGCCTGGTACCTGTTGACAGGGCTATGCGCTCACAGCTGCAGACTGGGCCAGGGCTACATGGGGCCTGTGCTATAGCCCCAGCCAAGTTGCAGTGGGTAACTGGGCCAGATCGGGGTGCTGCCTTCTGTCCAGTAGCCTCTCTCTGGCTTCACGGCAGCCAGGGGCCACCTCTTCCAAGCCTGCCAGATGTATGCTCCCAGAGGGGCATGAGGACCAGAGTCACAAAAACTCAAGGCTGCTGCTCACACCGTGTGCACCCCCAGCCCTTTCTGCAGACCCTGTGGGCTTCCCCAAGGGGTAGCATGAGCACACAGCCTCTTCACTTTGAACGAGCCTCTCCCAAAGAGACACTGGGTTGCTCTCTCTTCTCACCCACAGGCGATGTGTGTGACCGCCCTAGGGCTCTGAGGAGCAGTTCTGTGTGCCTACCTCCTCAAGTTTAGCCAGTCTGCCTGTGCCTCCCCAGATGCTGGGCTTGGACCCCAGGGTCAGCCTGTCAGCAGCCCCACCATTCCCCCATTATTCTCAAGTGACTCTACCACCTGCTTCACCTCTAGCCTGACATCCCCGAGTCTTCCTCCTGCTGCTCCTGTAGGTGCTCAGTCCCGAGTACCAGGATCTGGACAGGTCACGTAGAAATCGGTCTCAGGGCCCTAGAGCCCGCGGGTCTAGAGCACAGCCAACATCTCGCATCTCTTTCCTTACTGCATTCCTTCCTTGTTCATTCGTCAGGTCCTGTTTGGGGCTGCCTCCTCCTGCTTAGTCGCCTCTCTGCAGCAAGGTGTCAGCAGGGGACAAGGAACGCATCCACACACTCATCCCTGCTGCTGCGTCACCCCCCAGGTACACACCGCTGCTGACCCAGTTACCATGCATGTGACCTCAGAGGCACAGTGGGGAGTGACCGAGACCGCACGGCTGCTTCGGGGCATAGTGGCCTTGGCCCTAGTGTGCGCCACTTATTAGCTGTGCGACCTTCACCAAGCCACACCACTTCTCTGGCCACCAGCAGAAAACAAACATACTGCACTAGCTCCTCTACGGCACCTACTGCAGGCCAGGCCGGGTCCTAAAGACCAGCTAGCTAGCACAAGGCAGGTATCATTGTTATTATACCATCCATTTAGAGATGACAAAAATGAGGCACAGGAAGTCGGAAAAACTTGCCTGGCACCACACAGCTGGCACTGGGATTGGTTCCAAAGTTGGCACTTAACCCACTGTTTTCCCATGCCAGAATGCTAGAACATCTCACTCTGATCCCTCAGCAGCTGAGTGGGAACCCAAGGTTCAGCAGAGGGCAGAATCTCAGCTCCTGCTGAGAGCTGGCCTAGGTGCCAGGTGCTGGCCAACATGCCACGCAGGCATAACATTGTTCTCCTGGCAGTGACGCCACACAGCAGGTGTGGAAGCTCCTTCTATATGAGAACACAGGGATGCAAGTGAGGCACGACACATCTGCTTCCCTGAGGGGCTGGCACGGGGGTCAGCTCGATCCCCATACTTGATCATCGCCATTGCTCCACTCCCACTGCTGTGGACTCGGCCATGAGCTTGGCAGCCTCAGGCTGGATTCTCCACTGTCCTCCCTCCCTCCAGACAGCGCTGCCTCTGCTGATGCTCGGGCGACTGTGCCGGCCCAGGGAGGCCTTTGGACCATGTTCCTTACAGGTATGTCTTCACTGGCCCCCTGGGAGCCCCTCCACTTTCCATCTGGGTGGCCAGGCCAAGGGCCAGTGGGGTCCCTGGTCTCCATGGCAGCAGCTGTGGCTCTGCCACATGCTGGGAGGGCCACTGTGGTGGGGGAGGGTTTCCCAAGCAAGAAGCAAGACTGAACCGCCTACCACTTCCTGTTGGCAGGCGGCCTGGCTGGGTGCCACTCATGTGAAGCTCTACCCAACTCAGTGCCCAACTGAACTCCATGTCTACTGTGCACACTCACAAGCAAATGCAGAGACACCAAGGCATAGACACATGTGCCCAGGTGACAAATACACAATACAAATACAGACACAAAAGCACAGACACAACTATGGACACACAAATGCATACCAATACACAAGCATGTATGCATGTACACAGAAACAAATACACACAACCACAAAAGCATGGACACATACAAACACAGTACGCAGATGCAGACATACCAATTCACTGTAAAAACAAGCATAGAAAGATGCACACACGTGTGCACACAAGCACAGTGTCACAAGTTGGGCAAAATTCCCTTCCAAGTCCTCAGAAGAACCCTGAGAAGCTGCCTATATTTTATAAGAACAGTATAATTGAGGCAAAATGTACACACCACAAAACTCACTCACTGTGACTGCAGAACTCAATGGTTTCAACAACCTACAGTGCTGGGCAACCATCACAACAGAGCAATGCTCTCTACTTTGTAGATAGAACAGAGGCCCAAGCGAGGTGGACGGTGTGCACATCGTCACCTCATCGATGGCCAACTCTCCATCAGCCTGTGCTTCCTCTTCTACAACACAAGGCAGCTGCTGGGAAGTGGCTGCCCAACAGGGAACCACGTTCCCGGCTCCTCCACATCCAGGCATGGCCAGGTGGCTGGCTTTCCCCATGGGAATATGAACAGTGATCCTTGTCACTGCCAGGCAGGAGCTTCGCTGGATAGGAAAGGATCTTTTTTTCTTCTTCTAGATGTTGGCTTGCTGTAGAGTACTCTAAAACCCTGAGATTGTGGAGCTTCATAGAGGAGGATGGGGTGTGGAAGGCCCCATGCTAATCAGAATGACCCGCCCTGTCTTATGTGGCAGAAACACGTCTACTGTGTTAGGCTGCTGCGGAGTGAGCTTATGATGGCAGCTAGAGGGCCTCTAACTCGAGGTTATGCAGCCAGTAAGCAAGAGCTAATGTGAGCCTCAACGCTTTCAACTCCCTGGTGCGCAGGCAGATGTCACCCAGGATAGCAACAACACTGAAACCAAGGGACAAGAACCCAACCACTGGGGGGAAAAGGCGGCTGAGAAGTCTGTGGAGAATGAGCTCTCCTATCCTGCCCTGTGGGGGAATCACAGTCCTGTAAATATATACTGAGTACTTGCCACACACTAGGGGCTTCGCTACCCATTGGGTTGACACATCTCATAATCACAACAGTCTGAGGGTGGATGCCATGACTATACCATCTTTTTCAGAAAGGAGTATTACTATGGTTTCAACATCCCCTCCAAAACCTCTGTTGAAATTATTTGCCATTTTAATGCTATTTAGAGGTGGGATTTCTAACAGATGGTTAGGCCGCAATGGCTCAAGTAACTGGGCTAATGTTGCTCCTGCAGGCGCCGACTGCTCCCTTTTCCCCCTGCCCCTCTTGTGCCCCTCTTCCTTCCACCAGGGGATGGTGCCAGAAGGTGGCCCTCGGCAGATGCCAGCAACTTGACCCTGGACTTCCTGGCCTCCAGAATTCTAAGAAACGAAACTTCTGTTCATTTTACGCCACCCAATCTCTGGACTTTGGATATAGTGGCACTCACTGGGCTAAAATACCTAAAGGCTGGGCTTTCACCTCCAGTCTTTGGGCTTCAGGTCCCAGGCTCTTCCGCTGTGTATCGTGAGGCTCCCAAAGGTAGGCAGAGAGCAACTCAAAAGGAGGCAGAGCAGGAAGTGTGTTCTCCCCATTGGGGTCTGGAAGCTCATCTGTTGGGGGATCAGTGGGAGGTGACATTAGATCAGACATGCCTTTCTTTTTTTGTGGTACTGGGGATCAAACTCAGTTCTTTGTGCTGGCCAGGAAGGTGCGTATGTCACCCAGCTATCTCCCCAGACCCAGACATGTCTTTCTGATTCACTCTAAAATCCTAAGGTTCTCTGCCCCATCCCAGGTGATTTCCCTCAGGCCGTTGGGTCTGTGCTATGTCTCTCGAGTGGGCAAACTCCAAAGGCTGGTCAGGCAGGACCATCTAGTGACTGGAGGACCTTTCCTGGCAGGCTGCCTCTCTTTTCTTGTATTTTTATTAAAAACCCCAATGAAAAAACCAACCATGTGGGGAATGACGGGAAGAGGAAGCCCTAGAGGCCTCTCTCACTGGCTTTGCTTTGCGTCTATAAGGACGGGGCTGGGCTGCACCTGTAGCCTGCATGCTACAGTCAGCTGTCAGCCCGCTCCCGTCTCACCTGGCTCCAGGTCCCTCTCCCCCATCCTCCTTGTGTATGGAGTCAGACAAACTGTCTCAAGACCACATTTGACTCAGTCCTTGCCTGGCTCACCCATTTTCAGCAGTTTCTCCAGCAGGCCTGGGCTGTTCTTCCTCCTCACCAGCAGTTCCCCTTTCTTCAGTAATGGCGCCTTTCTTGGTCCACAGGGCTCAGTATGGTGGTTTCTACCCTGGCTTTCAGGGTGGGTCTGACTCAGCCCTGCCCAACCATGCATCCACCCCAGAGAAAGACATGCGGTCAGAGGAAACCCACCGGAACGGAGCCCTCTCCCCTGCAGCTGGGGGCTGACTTTGCTTGGAGGGAAGCAGAACTAAAAGACGGAGAAGTTTCTGGTGCCTCTGAGGCCTGGACCCTGCCGTGCCTAATGGCAATTTTACTCCTGAGCATTTATTTCATGAATCAGTAAATTTCCCTTTTGGTTTAATTAAGCTGGTTTGAGTTGGGCTTATGTAACTCCCCACCTAAAGATTTCAGACAAATGTACCTACATCCTAGCAAGAAACCCAAGAGCTCCTGGAAAGCAAGCCCCTGCCTTAATCATCTTGCTATTCCCAGCACGTAGCGGGGCATGACAAATACCGGGTGAATAATGCCTTGCGTGTTTGGGAATTTGTAACTTTTTATATCTTGGCTTTCCTGGATGTGACCCTGTAGGCACAGCTATTATTTCAGGGACTGCGTGAAGTACCATCAGTCTCATTTTACAGACGCAGAGATCAATGGTCAGGAGGGGACAGTGGTTTGCTCACTGTCACATGGCCAGTCAGTGGCAGGATGGACAAGAAACCAGGGTGCAGACACACCGTCCCCCAGAAGTGGGTGGGAGTCGCTGTGAGTAGTGCTGGTCACTGGACCAAACGGTCAAGGTGCTATGCGATGGACAATGACAATGGACATGAACATGATGACAAAGAACTAACACCTAGGGAAGCCCTATCTTATGTCAAGAGCCTCACATAAATGAACTAATTTAATCCTCACATTCTCCCATGACATGAGAACTATGACCAGAACCCTGATATGACTTCATTGGACTAAGAAACAGCTGGCAGTGGGGTGCAGTGGTGCACACCCATCATCCTAGCACTTGGGAGGCTGAGGCAGAAGGATCACTGCACACCTGAGGTCGGCCTGGGCTATAAAGTGAGTTCAAGGGTAACCCGGACCACATAGTGAGACTATGTCCATTGGGTTAGTATTATCCCCTAGTTAATGCCCACTGATCAGGCCCGGAATCTCCCAAACAAGTAGACAGTGAATGCTCACATTAATGAGAAAAATGGAGTGATTTCAGGGCTCCAAAAGATCAGAATTTGAGATTCCTTGGGTTAAGACAAAGAACATATATCTCTAGGCAGCCTGTATTTATTGTATTATAAAACAAAGGAGGGGGACACTGAAGAAAACCCAGGAATTTGGGCAAGACTTGAGAATCCCTTCAAGAGCTTCTCCAAGGAACACATTATGTTAATTTAGGAGAACTCTGTCATCTCCGGGAAGGCCCTCCCTGCAGAAGTGAGATGCTCATGGCTACAGCCTCTAGCTAGCTAGCTGAGGTTGGAGCCAGGTGTCATCAGCCATGGTCTCGTTTTGTCCTTTGAAGCACCAAAGCCTTACCCGCCACACAGGCTGCCACGTCCAGACAAGGGGCCTGTCTTGGGCAGACTCCCAGGTAGACATGAGAAGCCAACTGGTTAATAAATATCAGTCCAGCTCACAGCCACCTTGTGGTCACCTCTATCACCTGTCGCAGCCCATCTAGCAGATGGCAGAGTAAGCAGAGCACACTCCTGGCTGGGCTGGCTGGGTCATGGAGGTGAGCCCTTGGGTACCATAAATGATCCTTGCCCAGTCCTCCCTGGCACTGTTCCCCCACTCTGCTTCCTGGTTGCCATGGATGAGCAGCTGTTGTCTGCATGCCCTTCCCCCATGCCATGTCTGCCATGGAGCCACATGACCATGGACTGAACCCAATGGAACCATAAGCCAAACAGACTCGTGTTGGGTATTTTGTCTCATCAACAGGAAAGTGACCAGCATGAGCACTATTACTAACCCCAATTTATCCATGAAGAAATCAAGGTCAGTCATGGTCCTTGATCAAGATCCCTCAACTAGGAAGTGGCAGAGCCATGATTCACATGAAAGCACCATCACACTAGTGTCCCAAAGCTTGGCCACTATGCTCCACTATCTCTAAAATGATCTGATAAGAATGACCACTAATTCTTTCAATGTGCTGATGCTTTGCAATGGTGCCATCATTTAATCTCCACAGAAGCTCCTTTTCACAGGACAGACTCAGAAGGGCTAAAAATGTGTTCAAATTTCCCCAGTTTGTGAGTAGCAGCAGAGCCAGGGACTGAATGCCTGTCCTTCCCCTGGCTTCTGTCTCGTCTTTATTCTTGATCTCTAGGCCTTCCTGTAGCCCTGCTGCCTTCAGCACCACAGAAGTGGACAGCACCCAGGAGGTGGGGCAAGGTGGGGAGAGGACAGGCAATGGTCAGAGAGGAACTGCTTTAGAAAAGCCAGGGCTCCGCGCTTCAAAGGTGCATGTGGCTATTTCAACATTTATTTAACCAAACACTGACTGAAAAACACTTGGGTCACACCCAACCTTCTCCTACCACTACAAACAACGGACAGCCGTGAATGTCATTTTGCAGCACAGGCCAATGTATCTCTACAATAAATTCTAAAGGTGCAATTGCTGGTTAAAAGATGGGTGTGTGGATGTCTACAGAATGCCCGGTGCTGTGTGAGGGCCATACCACTGCTCCCCCAGTCCTGCAGGCAAGGGCTCTTCTTGGGACCCAGCAGTGGCCTCCAGCTCTCTCCTCCTCTCAGGGGCCCCACACCAGCTGGGGGGAGGCCAGGAAGTCGTGATGGTGAAGGCCATCTCAAAACGGGGGAACGGTAAGCAGAGACTCCTCAAGAGCTTGCTCTGGTGCCTGCCCACCCTCAGCACCTAAGCTGCCTGGTCACTCCTCGCTGCCCCAGTCTGTACCACTGTCACCTCTGAGCTACCACAGTTGGCGTCCTGCCTGCTCTCTTGGTCCCCATGGACAACACCCTCCCTCGGTGCCTATCTTAGCCCCAAATGCTTCCCTGCACCCCCTCCCCCATCCATCTCCTGCCCTCGCCACACTCCCTGGGGTGTGTCCCGAGCACAGCCTCCTCCCTGCCTGGGGCTGGGTGCTCTGCGAGAGCTCTTCCCCTCGTCCACCTGGTTCTGCTCACACGGCACCTTCCCTATCAGGGCTGCCCTCTGCCCTCCCATCCCCCACACCTGCTCTATTTTTTCCCAAGCAGAACCTATGATTTTCAAATGCATTACATAATTCACTGACTTGCAACATTTATTTTGACTGTCTCTCCCCCCATCCCCCGCTAGCACTTAAGCACCTAGAGGGCAGGGACTTTGTTCACAGCTGTATCCCCCAGGAGCTACTACAGTGCCTGGCACACAGTAGGTACTTCATAAATGCATAAATGTGCACATGACCCTCTGGGGAGAGAAGGAGGGAACTGAGGAGAAACTTCATCAGGTACAATCCTGGGCAGACAGGAACCAGGTGGCCAGGCACAGGCAGGCTCAGAGGCGGGCATCAGGAAGTGAAGCACTCTTCTGTCCCGAAACAGGCATTCCAGTTGTGCATGGCAGGATGTCCCTCATCCTCGCCTTGGTTTAAGCCAGGGCAGGAGTAGGGACAATGCTGGGCCCTCTGCCCCAGTTGCAGGCTTGCGCAGTGGCTGGCAGAGGTTCCTGCCTCTGCTGCTGGTTCCCAGCGAGCCCACCCAGGCCCTCGTCACTTGTTTTCCACTCTATGAAATGGGCTAACTTAGTGGTTCTTGTCCCTTCCTGGATTACTAAGGCTCAGGACCTTCGTCCCTGAGAAATGGCTGAGGGTGAGTGTCCCTGGGAGCCTCTGGATCAGACCTCTGCTTCCCTGCAGTCCTTTGACACAAAGAGAGACCTCACTAAACACTCTAAAGGAGGGAGAGGAACAGAATATTCTCAAATTGCTTCCCTGTCTTCTTTTCTGGGAGCAAATCTTACATCTGCGCCTGTGTAGTGCTGTGACCGTGGGCCGGCTGTGTCATCAGCCTAACCTCAGTTTGCCCTTCAGCACAATGGGGCTATAAATGCCCAGTGCATATGGCAGACTCCAGCGGGACAGAAGTGAGCATGCCCTCAAGAGCCTGGCATAGGGCCAGGCTGGCAAAGACCCGGCCTGACAGAGCAGAGGTGGTGGCAAGTGTTTGTCTCCCTGCACTCTGGGAGGCTGAGGCAGGAAAATGCCAAGTTCAAACCTGACTTGGGCGATTTACCAACTTTGTGTCAAAGTTAACTTAAAAAAGGCCTAGAGATATAGCTCAGGGCTAAAGCTCTGAGTTCAACCTCTAGTACCAAAAAAACAAACCAAAAAAAAAACACCCCTACTACCAGCACCAACAAAAGAACCAGCCAGAGAGGAGGCAGCCCTGATTCTGTCGCTGACTCTAGCGGGGTTCGGTTTTCTCTTCCATCCACGGAGGTCTTCCTGGGTCTGTTTGCTCTCATCACATGAAGCAGCTCAAGTCGGAAGGGACTGTGGTCATCTGATGCCCCCACTTCCGAGACAAGGAAACTGAGGCAGAGCTGGGAATGGTCCAAGACCAAGCCACCAGAGTGGGAAGGCATGCATTCCTCACGGCTGCCTCCCCACCAGGGCAGCGGGCTCCCAGTGCCGCCTGTGTACGAGGCTCCATGGCTGGCTCCAGCTTCAGCCTCCCCTCCACTCCCAGCTGGCACGCAGTCTGCCCCTTCCCCGGGCACATCCTTGGTGGCTATTAATAGTTTGTGATGCTGCCTGCCTACAGCTGGTGCCCGGAGCTGAACAAGCTGCCCAGCCTCTTCTGGCCTCCATGGGAAGCGAGAACCCAAGCCCACTCTCCCAGGTATCCACGGAGTGCAGCACGGTGGGACGTGGCAGTCACCCACTGGCAGACTGGCCAGGTGCCTTGGCTGGGTGACCACCGGTGGACATGGGGACCCGGGCATAGACGGCTGGTGAGCAGGCCTCCCAAGGGCCACACAAGGGCGCAGCCTCGCCTAGTAGCCACAGCCGAGGCTCAGGCAGGCCATGACGCTCCTGGTTAGGGAGCTCCACGCTGGCCTCCACATCCTCATCAGTAAAAGGGGAACTGCATGGCGTAGGTGCGAGCAGTATTAATAGGATCTACGCACTACTTAAAGTGGCTCACACTGTAGCACACGCCTGTAACCTTAGCAGTAGAGAGGCTGAGGCACGAAGATCTCAAGTGTGAGTTCCAAGACTTGCCAAATAGCTCAGTGGATTAACGCGCCTGCTTAGGCAGATGCAGGGGTTGGGGGCTTAATACCCAGGCCAGCTGTGCTGAGACAGCGACTGAGATTTGGTGTGGTCGCATATGCTTGTGATCCTAGCTCTTGGGAGGCTGTACACAGGAGGATCACTACGAATCTGATCTCTGTACTATTACATTAAAGAAAAAAAAGTGTGAATTCCACCCGGGCAACTCAGCGACTTCGTAAGACGTCTTAAAATAAAAAACAAGCTGGGCACGGTAGGCACACCTGTAATCGCAGCACTCGGGAGGCTGAGCAAGGAAAACTGTTCTGAGTTCAGGGCTAGCCTGATCTACAAAGTGAGTTCAACTCAGCATGAAGGCCTGTTCATTCTCCAGTAGTGCAAAAACACAAAGCAAAGCAAAAGAAAACAACATGTAAAAGTACGCGTATATACTGGAGCCTTTAAGTTTTCCCACAGTTGTAGGAGCGGCTCTTTATTATTCCCATTGTATCTCTTACAGCTAAGAAAAGATGGAGGGAAGGAATGATCAATGCCGCGTCTAGGGCCCACAGCTAAGAAGGGGCCTGGGAGTATGTCTGGTTCCAGAACACTCCATATGTATTTCTTGAACACCCACTACATGCTTGGCCCTGTTCTCGGATCTGAAGTACTTCTAACAGCTACACACACTACCTCAGCAGCAGCAGCAGATGAGGACAAAGGTGAGAGGTGTGTCAGGCAGTGAGAGAGTCCTGCAGGGAAACAGAGGCTGGGAAGGGGATGGAAATGGTTGATAGGTACTCAGCACAGGCCTCAGGGAGGCTGCTGTAGGACATGGGCTGGGGGCAAGGGGTGAGGGGCGAGGGGCAGGAGATGAGGGCAGAGGCGAGGAGGGGGCAGCCATTGTCACAGAGGGACTTGGGGGCCGCCGCAATGGGGACCTGGCTTCTGCTGCTAGTGAAAAGCACACTGAACCCCAGGGCCTGAGCAAGCCCTTCTGGAAGCTGGGCCATGTGCTGGGCCAGAGACACGGATGCAGGGCCTTGCACTCAGACTGGATCTGCCTCCAGTGGCACCGTCCCCTCGAGCCTGGAGCTGGCTGGGGCTGCAGACTTCTGCTGCAGCTCTGGCCTGCGGCACCCCCATGGGAACAGAGACCTGGGGCAGAGAAGCCGTGCCAACAACGTTCCCGAATGGTGAGTGCCCAGGCTAAGTTCTCCTGGCACCTTCGGACCCACCCGGCTTGTGGGGTAACAGTCAGAGGGTTACTAGAATCCCCCCAGAGTCCCGGAGGAGGAAATCCAAGTAAAGCCCTTTACTCTGCACCAACTTTCACCCTGTTCTGCTCAGGGCTTTGAGGAACCAAGATTAACAAGCAGGCAGCATTCCTGCACTTTACGAACATTCACTCACTTGATCCAACCCCACCTGGTGGGCACCGTTGTGCCCCCTTTCCTGTAGACAGGGTCCGAGGTCCAGAGAGGGAGGGCCCCTCTGGGGCCGAGCCACGCAGTTGGGTCAAGTGCTTTTGACTCAAGCTGTGTTAATTGCTGGCCTTCTGGAGACGGCCAGCTCCCAGGGAGTGAGGGTCTTCTCCCCGTCAGGTCTGGAGCCCTGGCTCAGAGTTGTAAACCCTCAGCTCAGGAGCAAATGAGGCCCTTCCTGCTAAGGAAGGTGGGGGACATGTGGCTGTCCTGCCCACCCCACCCCTGCACCCTCCTCATCCCTCAGGGCCATCCCAATGCCCAGCAGCTATTCAAACCTTCTCTTTCCCTCCCTAGAGTGCCGAAGAACCCAGGAATGAGCGCGGGCCCTGGCACAGTGGGCAGTCACAGGGGGCAGCCACAGCGGGCTCCAGGCCCTGGGGCAGCTCATTTGCCTACCCCAGCAGAGTGAGAGAACTGAGAGCAAACACTAAACAGCAGGCACAGCCACAGCCACAGCGATTTACCTGCAACGGGCTCACTCCATCCTCACAAGCCCTCAGGGAGCAGCAGCTGTCAGGGCCTCAGCTCACAGCGGAGGAACCCGAGACCCAGAACGCCAGGACTCGCCCAAGGTCACCCAGCTCGTGCATGGTGCAGGGCCCAGGCCCAAGCTCTGGATTTCATGGCGCGTTCCTCTCAATAAAAACAGTGCTATCTGGTGCCTGGCGTAGCGTCCTGGACATTAAGAATCATTCTGCTGCTTCCTTCAACTCGGGCATTACAGGGTTCTCTGGGGGCTAGGCTGGACTAGGGGCCCCTATGCCCTCCAGGTGTGGCCAACCAAGGAAGTACTGGCTCAAGAGGGGACTTGGGCCCTTCCAAGTCCTACTGCTGCTGCTGCTGCTGCTTCCAGGAATCGGGGAAGCGGGTGTGGGCAGGAGAAGCCCCTGGGCCTGCTGGAAAAGCCACCGGGGCTCTGGGTCTCACCGGCAACCTCTTCACTGAAGGGCCCATGGGGGCCTCACCTGGAGAGCAGAGGCTGACAACACACAGGGCCTTCCCTAGAGACCCGGCCAGGCCACCCAGACCCCGCCTCTCGGGCAGAGCTTCACAACAGGCTCTAGAAGGACCCTCCCAGACCCGCAGCCTTGAACCCACAAGCCTGGCCTCCCATCGGGGCCGCTTGCTTCACTCTTCTAAGGTCGGTCGGTGAACAGTCAGCCCCCTCTCCAGGGCTTGTCCTTTTGCTGGTGACAGCACCCAAAGCCTTCCACCTCCCTCACCAGCTCCCAGGCAAGCACAGGCTCCTAGTGTTAGTCACTCTCATGCTCGAACCTTTCTGTAAGAACCAGCAACTGCTGACACATTATATGGCAGAACTCGTCCTGTGGCAGACCCCATCCTGTGGCAGACCCTGTCCCAGGCCCTCTTCAAGGGGGCTTACTTCTTTCCTGGATGATCACATGAAGGTGGCACTAGCTTTCCTTTATATCTAAGTACACTGAGTCCCAGGGAGGGCAAGAGACTTGCCAAGGGTCACACAGCAGCTCAGTGGGGTGCGACACAGGCAGAGCCCAGAGCTGCCACTCTCCTCCAGGGTGCTCTGCCATCTCTTTTGTCCAGGAAGATGGCTCCCTTCGGGCCAGGGGCATGGCCCTGGTCGCTAGTCCCACTGCTTAGCAACACACGTCAACCTCACTAGTGTTGGAGAGACTGCTGCACCTAGGGCCCCACCCCATCGCCAGAGCCGAACTTAGAACTCAGTCCTAGAAAATCAGGACAAGGACGAAGCCCGCAGCCAAGAGGAACTTCAGGCCAGTGCTTCTCGGGACAGATAGGTCAGCGGAGGCGACCCTGCCTCCTCCAGGGATCCTCAGCAAAACCTTGAACCTTGGACCTCTGCACTAAGCAGAATGCAGCTGGGTTTTCCATGGCAGAACACTCCACATAGGCAGGGTGAGGGTGAAAGATGGGGCTTAGAATATAAGCTCAGGCCAGACCCAGAGATCCAGGTTTGCTGGCACACCGAGCCCTTGAGACCCGGGTGGACACTGCCCTGTACACGTTCTAATCGTCCCCAGGGAGGAGGGAACACACACATGCGGGACGCATGGGCGAAGGTCACCAGCTGGGCAAACATTTTTCCAGCCTCCTCCCTGGGCCTGCAAATCCAGATGCCAGTGGCGGGGGCCAGCAGGTCATGTCAACAGGCCCGGGGCTGGGGCGAGCTGGGAGAATGTGCTCTGACTATAAGGCAGCCAGTCTCTGGCTCTGGTCTGTAATGTCCACATTGCCCCATTTTTCTAAAGGACTCTCAAATCTATTTTTTTTTGGGGGTGGGGTGGGGGACAGTTTTAGGATTGAAGCACAAGCCTCCACACAGAACTACCCCTACATCCTCAACCTTTTTCTATTTTTGTTTTTGAGACAGGGTCTTGCTGAGTTGCCCAGGATGGGCCTGAACTTGCAATCCTCCTGCCTCAGCCTCCCAAAGTGCTGGGATTACAGGTATATGCTACCATGTCTGGCTCTCAAGTCACTTTTGAATGTGAAATCATGCCACACATACATACACCTCATTTTCTGGCATTGAACAACAAATGCAAACGCAAAATACCCTGGATCAGCTAAATGCATCTGTGACCTGTATTTTAGAATCTGTACTGTACAAGTTAGGGCACTCTAAAAGTCAGTCATGGTGGTACACAACTGTAATCCCAGAGCTCAGGAGGCTGAGACAGGAGGATCACTGCAAGTTAGAGAGGAGCCTGGGCTACAAAGTGAGCTAAAGGCCAGCCTAAACCACAGAGTGAGATCCTGTCTCATAAGGACAAAACAGGTCCTGGAAATAGCTCAGTGGCATAAATACCTGCCTGGCAAGCGCAAAGTCCTGAGTTTGATCCCAGGCACCAATAAAATGCAGAACAAAACAAAAAAAAAGGGGGGCTGGGGAGATAGCTCAGTGGAATAAGTGCTTGCCCGGCAAGTGCAAGGTCTTGAGTTCAATTCCTGGTCTCACCAAAAAAAAAAAAAAAAAAAGATCTGAGCTTGATAATTCCAGTGTAGCACAGGAACATACAACCGTGGCTTCCTGGAGCTCCAAGTCTAGCTATACAGAATTGACAGCACATAAAGACTCATGCTATGTCTCCAAATCACCAATCACCTGCAGGTCAACTCCTCTCTCTGGGCCAGCTGAGGTTAGATCAAAAGAGGTGAGTGGGCTCTTGGTCAGGGGAACAGAACATGATGGGGGACGAGGATGAAAAGATGAGGGGGCAGGAGGGCATGAGGAAGCTGGGGAGCGGAGACTGCTCCAGGGAGGGGTGGGTTAGGGTCCAACTACAGAGGGCTGGGCTGTTCAGTTCCTTTATTCCCTGCTCAATGGAGAGCTACTGTGGGTTACAGGGGGGAAGTCCTCCTCTAACCGTTTTCCCTGGTAGCAGGCAGTGACTCAAATCCCTGCTCTTCCACCTTTGGTTCTGCTCTCTTGCCTGAGGCATGTGGCAAGGAGCTAGGCTCTAAGCCCCATGGGGGGAGTGAGGCCTGAGATGATGGGGACACACAGGATGCTTCCCATGGTCCAGGTACAACTGGCATCCACGCCTGTCCTGCCGGCTGCAGAGTGACTTGCTCTCTGACATTCTCTCTGGGAAATGCCACACATTTGCCCAAGGTCACCCAGTGTTTAGGGCGCTGGCTCCCCCCACAGCCTCTGCTAAGGATGGGTGCCTCAAGTGTCCTTGAATTTGCAGGGGAGACTGCAAGAGGTTTGAAGATCTCACCCAAGGGCCAGCAGCATTGTGGAGAAAGGGTAGAAGAGGGACCAGCTGTCCAGGCTCAGGGACCCCAGGTCTGCAGCAGCAGGGACATCAGGCACCTCTGGGTGGGGTCAAGACCTGGTCAGTTGGACCTGCCCAGGTCACCTCAACTGGCCCACCAAGCCTGGCCTGGGCAAACTGAGACCATCCAAGAGTATGCTGATCAGGAGAGGGTGCGGTGGAGAGGCCCCTAACTCCAGCGTCTGGCACAACACTGACACTAAAGCAAGGTTTGAATACTTAAGGGAACAAAGGAACTACTGTGGATTACCTGTAGCACCTGGGGTGCTACCGCCTGAGCCTCACTTTCCTCACTACCACTGGGGCTGGCACCAATGCCTGCTTTCAGAAGGGTCAAATGGAAGAGGGGTGCGGGGGAACTGACCCAGCAGCCTGGAGTGTTCTCTTAGTGCAGCCCAGCCTCTTTACAAGATTGCGGGATGCAGCATCTCCTGGGTGCCTCCTAGGTTCAGAACCTCACTGAGGGCTGGGATGAGAGTGCTTTGTAGACTCCCCAAAAAGCTAAGGTAAGAATCTGCCATCGCCCCTTGCTTGTCTAGCACATGCTGATCCAACCTCAGTCTGCCCCTGGCAGTTTTGGAGGTCAGAAGGGAGGACTTTGGGTCTGCTGTTCCTAGGCCATATGGGGACAGGAAGGCACTCTGACCCGAAATGGCTTCTTCATTGAGGTGACCTCTCCGCCCCAGAAAGCCCTGCTTACTTTTCGGGCTTGCCTCCTCCCTGGACCATGCAGGGGACACGAAACATGGTCCAGGTGAAGACCTGCGCTTTGGCTTGGGAGGGAGCATGCAGGCGCCTGCCAGGGGATAAGGGATTCCCACTCTCTTGCAAACACACCCCTTCCCTGCTCTCAGACAAAGACACACACCCAAAGCTCATGTGGTTACCTGGAGCCACACACTGCTGCCACCCTCACCTATGGGTGCTCCCAGATTTTCTCCTGGGGTGGGGGGAACTTCTCTCGAGAACTCAGCCCGGCCTTAGGGGAGTGGTACACATATCCCAAGGACCTACTACAGGCTCAGGTTTTTGGGGGGACATTCTCCACCTTCTTCCCCCTCTTCCTTCATGGAACGAGGGGTATCATAACCGCTCTCCTGGAGCCTGGAGCTGCACCCAAACCTCAGGGACAGGGTGTACGGTGGGGGAAGGGAGGGGAGGAGGGGGCGGCTCCTCCATGCGAGACACAAAGAGACGTCCTTCAGCCTCGGCTCTATGGCGACGCTGGGGAGGGGGAGCTTTTGCCCAATACTCCCTTCCCCACCTGCAGGGCGCTAGGGACCTCTGGCCGCTCACCTGCCTTCCCTCACCTGGGCCGAGCTTACCTGGGCTGGGGCCGCGGGGAAGCCGCGGCAGGGGGCCTGGGCGCCGTCTCGGTCTTCGTCTGCCCGGCCCGGGGGGCTCAGGGCGCCACAATCACTGGCTGAGATGCGAGTGGCTCCGTGGCTCAGGTTTTTAAAGGGGGTCGCCGAGGCTTCTTGCTGGTGAGAACTATCTCTTGCTGTCCTCGGGTCCTGGATTTGGGGTTTCTGTGTACCAGAGTTGGGGGGGTGGGATCCCCTGATTTAGGGGTGTTTGGAGCTGGGTCTTCGTGTCTTGAGGTGTGGAGCAGTAATGACCAGAGCCTTGGGAGGGGGTTCCTGCGATCCCGGGCGGGAGCCCAGAGTTCGGGGTCTCGGGGGACAAGCAGAAGAGGGCGTCTTCGAGGTGCCGCGGGGAAGGTCGCTGTCCTCGGAACACAAGGAAGTCTTCGTGGATCCCCACAGGGAAGATGCTCGGTGTTGGATTCGCGCCCCCCTCCCCGCTTTCCCCGGGCTTGCAAAATCCTGGATGTGGAGGTGGGATCCCCGCGGTCCCCGGCTGCGGGGTTTGCTGGATCCCAGCCACCCGTGGGAACCGGGAGGAAGCCCCTCAGCCACTGGGGGGCTCTGTCGCCGCCGCTACGAGCAGCCCGGCCCTGCGGTCCCGAACCCCGGCCTGGGCCGGGTTCCGGCTGTGGACCCGGCTCACACTCCGCCTGGCGCTCGGGCCCCAGCACCGGCGCCCGCCCGGGCTGCGCTCCATCGCGGCACCGCGGCTCCGCCTCCCGCCGGCGCGCACCTGCCCGCCCGGCTCGCGGCTCCGCCCCCGGCCCGCGCGCCGCCGCCCGCCCCTTTGTCCGCCCGGCGTGGCGCACGCGCACTCCCGCCGCCCCGCCCCCCTCCGAGCCCGCGGACCGCGAGTCTCCCCGCGCCCCCAGCCCGCCTTCCGGCCCTGCTGGGTCCTAGAGACCGTGAATTCCCGCTCCGTCCTTCCACCCTCTCGTTTTCTAGGTCAGGGCCCACGAGGGGGCGAGAACGAGGTTAGCGAGGACTCGGGGGAGCCTCAGGGTCACCTGCTGCAGCTGCCGGGCCCGCGAGGGACCAAACTGCCCCAGACTGTCCCAGTCAGCACTTGGCAGGGGGCGGGGGCGACCCGGGTCTGTTTCAGGGAAGGAAAACAAATCCGAGCTCTCCAGTTCGAAGTACATTCTCTGAACATCAGCCGCTTGGGCGGCCACCTGTGCGCCTGGCCATCCGCACGTCCGTCGGTCCATCCATCCGTCCACCCACCCAATTCCAAGCGAGATTTCAGGGGTGCGCGGGGTGCTCAGGGAAGATTTAGGGTCTTGATGGCCGCGTACAGCTCTGGCTACGTTTGCGACCCTTGCTGCAAGGTTGGGGGGGGGCGGGGGGCAGAGTGTTAGTCAAGCCATAAAGCAAGTAGGAACAGCGCTTAGACAGAAAGGAAGAAAGGATTCCTGACGCAGGGAGCAGTGTGTGTAAAACCAACAGGCCGTGAAGGAGCTTTGTCTATTTGATAACCGGAAATTGGTGCCCTGGATGGAAGTGGGGCAGAGACGAGGACAGAGATGAGCCAGGGACAGCGCAGCCTTCCAGGCCGGGTTGCCTCACTCCCGGGTTCATCTCTGCAGCACTCGCTTTCCTTAATGAGAAGGCTGCCCCACCAACACACACACACACACACACACACACACACACACCCTGCACACGCAACTCCCCCGTGGCTCCTTAGTCTTCAATTAAGCTGTTTTCTCAGCTCAGCCTCCTCTCCCCATCCTTTCTAGATCTAGTTTCCAACGGTTGCTAACTCAGGTACCAGTACATAAATTGGTCACATAAAACGTCAGTCTGGTGTTGGGGGTGGGGGTGGGGGGTGGGGAACACTGTAGTTCAGTGGCAGAGACCCTGGGTTGCCCCAGACCCTGGATCCCAGCACAGCACATCTTCAAAAGGTGAGGTCAGGTGTAGAGGGGAGGGCGTGGTGTGTGTGAGACCCCGGGGGCATGCCAGCTGATACTGCAAAGGATTTCGGGAAATCAGCATTCTAGTGTAAAATCTTCCAACTTTCAGATAATTGAAATCAATTCCCAAAATTTAGAAATACTGGATGGGCCCAAAGAAATCTGTCCTGGGGATAAATCTGGTTGGCTTTTGGTTGGCAACTTCAACTATTGAGACATCGTCTTCATCCTGTCTCTATAGAGACTCATTTTCCTAAAACCCAAGTCTCTCCCGGTACTGCAAAAAATAAAAATAAATAAAAAATAAAACCTAAGTGTCTTTCGGCCATCAGCTTGTAAAGAACGAATCTGGTTGCTCCCCTGTACGAAACTGCTGAGGCCCGTCGTTCCCTCCAGGGCCGGGTCTGTCTTCCTTGTCTCGGCATTAAAATCCCTAACTTTTGGAGCCCACTGGCCAAGCCAGTGCTGAAAATGTCCCCATTCAGCCCCAATCTTGGCCACGTCGTTCAGGAACACATGCTGTCTATGGCTCTATGTTTGGGACATTAGTTTTTCTTTGTCTGAAACATCTGTCTCCTCTTCTTGTTTTCCCAAAGAAGTTATTTTGCAAAGTAAGCCCTCTACGGCTGCTCTTCCTCTCCCGTCCGTCCTTCTGCCAACGTCAGGAGATTCAAATTCTTCAGATTCTACCTTGGGCACACCCCACCTCCTACCCCCAAAGATGGAGGGGTTTGAGTACAGTAGAAGGGGACTGGAGAGAGGAAGCGGGAGTGTTTTCCTCCACTGAACAACTGAGTCTCAAAACATTAGAGCTGAGAGAGTCTTTTCCAGGGTTGCTGCTAGTTTGGATGTGAAATGTCCGTCGGGCAGCTAGTCCTGGCGGCGCATGCCTGTAATCCCAGTACTTGGGAAGCTGAGTCAGCAGCAGGAGTTACCAAGAACTCAAGGCAAGCCTAGGCTCCCCCCACACAGAAAAAAAAGAAAAAAGAAAGAAAGAAATGTCCATCAGGGCACATGTGTTAAAGGCTTTGCCCTAAGCTTGATCCAGTGGAAGGTGATGGTGGCTTTTAGAAGAACCTAACAGGAGGTTTTAGGTCCCTGAGAGTATGTGCTTGGAGAAGACTGTGGGGTCCCAGAGCCTTCCTCCCCCCTTTTCCTTCCTATCCATGTGGCAAATGGGTTTCTTGGGCCACGCATTTCCGCCATAGTGTGCTGCCTTGCCGCAGGCCCAAATCTATTGGAAGACCAACCAATCGTGGCCTGAAATTTCCAAACTCTTGAGCCAAAAGAAACCTTTCTTTATCAAATTTGATTACCTCAGATATTTTACAATAACAAAAAGCTAAAATATCAGTGACTCAGTTTTGTTTTGTTTTTCTTGTTCTGGTACTCGGGACCTTGCACTTGCCAGGCAGGCACTTTACACTACTGAGCTATATCCCTGGCCCCTGGGTGACTCGATTTTAAATGAATGGTGATGCACTTCTCGGGGCTGCCCAGCTCAAGGCTGCTCTCTGTAGAAACATTCCCAATTACTCAGCTGCGGCTTTGGTTACCCATAGTGCAGTTAGCCAAGGTTTTTGTCAGTGCAATGAATGGAATCAAATCCCATCCTCTCTCTCAGTTCTGCAAACTGGGAAGTCCTGGTCCCTCAAAAAGGAGCTCTCTTAACAGAAGGTGCAGAAGGGTCTCAGCAAATTTAAGCTATGACTGTTGCTAGAAGATTCTGGACTATATGTGTTCTGGGACCAGAATATGAGAAAAGAACAAGGCCAAACAGCTGTTCTGAGGGGGAAAAGGAGGGACAGATACAGATCCAGTGATCAGACCCATTGGTTATAACCAATAACTCTGTGTCATTAGTGCTGAAGGCCTGGGTTGTTCTACCTCACAGAGACCCGCCATGGTGAGCTGCTAGTAATGTGCGGCCTGGTGGTAGGGCGCTTGCCTTGTACTACAAAAAAAAAAAAGAAAAAACCTGACAAAGTGAGTGTGGGGATGGATAACATCAGATGGACATGGAAGGGGAAGGAACGAGACCTGGCCCCCTCCCCAGACAACCAGACAAGGAACAGAGGAGTAAGGAGTGGTAGTTTTTTTCTAACCTCCCTTCTCAGAGTTTCCCCCTGGAGAGAGAGAGGCTTATAGCATCCACGGAATCGCTGTGCAGTAAAGGGGTGGAATGTGGCGGCCGTAAACTCATGCTTCTCAGACCAGTTCAGGGAGAACAGCTGACCGAGGCTGCTCATCCCTGTTCATAAAGGAGGTGCCCGTTGGTGACTCCAGCCACAGAGCTCTCCCGGTGGGTGACCTTTGATCCAGGACTTCCGAGGCTGTAGCCTAAGGTGCTTCCTGTCCACCTTCCCTCTGCCTCTCCGATGCAGATTCAGTTCCTTTGTCCTTGACGCCCAGGGATGGACTACTCATGCCAGCTTGAAGCTGTTTGCACAGTGCTGTTATCTTTCCAAAGAGTTTTGATGGGCACAATTTGGAAATCAGAACACAAAGACAAAACTTGGCAGGATTTCTATAGCTACGTAGAAGAATTGTGGTGAGACACTTTGTCTCCATTTAGACTTCTTCTGCCTGGCATACGCAGGCCTCAATGGTGGCAAAACTTCATGCACGTAGGCAACTAATAACTGTTTCCCCGTGCCAGATAACACTGAAGCCAGGAAGTTCCAGTCCCAGTGAATCTTCCTCATGGCTGCATTTTGTATTCACTGATGGGTCAGGTGTCTTAATTCCTCTTCTCTCATTGCTGGAACAAATACCTGACACTCAAAATGAGGGAAGGAAAGGTTTCTTTAGCTCACAGTTACTGGAGTTTTCAGTCCATATTCAGCTGGCTCTAGGGCAGAGTGGCACATGGCAGAGGGCAACCTTCCTTGACAGCAGGCAAGAGCAAGAGCACTAGGAGAGAGCTTGGAGCTGCTCAAGCAGCTAACTTCTCTTCCTCCCTTACATTGAAATGCAAATCACCTGCCCCAAGGCAGGTGCAGCATCCGTTTGCACAGTAATCAATTACAAATTCCAGAAGCCACTCCATGACTGAATGAGGCTTTGGGGGGACCCCTATATACAAACCATAACATCAGGCCTCTCTGGTCCTGCTGGGAGGTATGAAGAAGGGTCAGGAGAGCTTGTCCCTCTACTCTAGGATCTTTACATCAAGACGTTTCAAACTGCAGAGTTTGAGTAACTCAGCCTGCCTTCAAGGCTGTATTATGGACCGTCCCATGCTAGGAGAACTTAAGGCAACTGGGAACTGTTTCTGGGACGTTCTGCGGGGCTCCCTCTTGCTCACATTCCCAGTCAGGGTAGACACCTGTTCTTCACTTGCTGTTCTTCATGATGACGGTCTCAGTATGCAGGAAGAACCACCTCCCCTGGTGGCCTCCTTCACACTCGGGACACAGGCGCTGGTGACCAGCTCATACAGCCTGACGGATCTGAGAGGGACCTTGGTGGCATCAACAACTGGGTAGCTCAGGGAGCTGATCAGGTTTGAGATGACAGATGTGATAATACTCTGGCAAAGGTACAAAGGCCATGCACAGCTTGGGGCAGGAGCACCCAGGCTTACCAGATGACAGAGGTCAAGTGACTGCTGACAAAGAACGGCAGGTGGCCCGGCAGAACCCGTGACGGATCAGAGAGAGACAGGGCGGCAGGCAGGGTGTACAGCAGCTGGAGGTGGCGGATCTTCGGCTTTCTTTTTGAAGCATGTATTCCAGAGGGAGAAGCACAATGTTCCAGCACGGATGCTAATGAGCGCCTCCCCCTCCCCACGTGGAAATACAACTCCGTGGCCGTGGGTGGCCGGCAGGATGCCACCGCCGCTGTGTGGTGGCAGCAGCGCGAAAGTCGACCGTCTCTCTGTGGCCCCGCAGGCCTGCTGGGCTGCGCTTGCCGCCACTTTGAGCTGGGAACTCTGCTCCTCGCCACTGAAAGTGTGCCAGCCGCAATGAGAAGCCGCGCTTCACCAGCGGGAGAGCGGCTGTGCCCGGGGACAGAATCCAGGAAACAGGATCGGGAGGGGGAGTGATGGAATTCATCTTTCCCTGTCATGTTTTGTCTTTTTTTAGTAAAAATATCTGTCGCAAATATGGTAAAATGTTAACATTGAGTCCCAGGGTGGATATGCACAAGTTTACATTTTCTGTAATTTCCTTCACTTGTTTTTGAAAACAATTAAAAATTATTCAGTGCAAGTGTTTTAAACAGGGTCTTCCCTTCTTTCCTTCCTTCCTCCCTTCCTTCCTTCCATCTTCCATTCCTTCCTTCCTTCTTTCCTTCCTATTTTTCTTTCTTTTTTGCAATGGTGAGGATCAGTCCCGGGCTTCACCTCTTCTTAAGTTAGTGTTCAATGAAATCTTTAAAGCATTTTTTTTTGTTAAAGACTGTTTCCAGTATGCGATTCTGTATCTTCTTGTTGCTGTTGTTCATTCTTCAGTGCTGGGGTAGAACCCAGGGCCTCGGGCCGCTAGGCAAGTGTTCTACCACTGAGTCACGTTCCCAATCCAGGCTGAGGTTTCTAAAGCCTGGCTGAAGAACTGCTCGAGCTGATATCTGCACCCTGCAGACGGGGTCTGCTGGGCGGAAGTAGGTCGCTGGGGCCGAGCCCCAGGTGGGGACGTTGGCTTCAGCCTCTTGCTCGCGCTCTCTTTGCTTCTGGCTCCCAGAGGCCCGTGGCCTCCTCCCCAGGAGGTCATGACCTGCCTGTGCTGGTGACTTTGGAGTCCTTAGAGTCTGGGTACTAGTTCAGCCCCAGCTCCTCTGTGAGGACGGGTCACCAAGCCACCTCAGGAACAGCAGACATTTGTCAGGGAACAAGTGCTGTCTAGCGCACATCCCCCAGGGGCTGGCTTCAGTGATGTCCTAGTTTGGGTTTTTCAGAAACAGACCCAGAGGCGGAATCCAGAGAGTGAGTGACTGGCTCTGCTGATCCCAGGGTGGGGAGTCGAGAAGGGAGACAGGCTGAGGTAAAGGTGTGCCCCTCAGACCCGTCAGATGCAGCAGTGCTTGTTTCCCAGTTACGCCGCCCAGGTCCGGCCACTGCTGGGCCATGGGTGCGAGCTGCTGGGCAGGCAGGGCGAGGGCGCTCCTGGGGTCACAGGTAGAACAGGTTGGTGCCCTAGGCCCCCAGGAACAAAGGGGACATGCTGGCAAGAAGTTGGGAACCAGACGAAGCACCTCACACCTGTAATCCCCGCACTCAGGAGGCTGAGGCAGGAGGAGCCTTGTGAGTTTGAAATCAGCCTGGGCTACAAAGTGAGCTCAAGGCCAGCCTGAGCTGCATAGCAAAACCCTGTCTCAAAAACAAACAGATAAACAAACAAAAAAGAGGTTGGAAAGGGGGCTGTGGACATGTGGGTGGGGCGCTGGCAGAGTCTGGCCCAAAAGCCTGGCACTTGGAACAGTGCCCTGGGCCTGTTATGACTCCTCGGAGGTCAGCTGGGAGAAACCACTATTACCCAGGACCCGACCTGTACATTCCAGGGAGAGGACTCCAGTTTTCCCCTGGGGCACCTACATTCCTTGACCACTGAGGGCTCCAGCACAGGAGTGCTGCCAGAGAAAGCGGAGCCCTCACCCCGCTCAGCTCTAAGGGTATCCCTGTGTCCCAGCACCCACTCCTGGCCAGGGCCCCAGGCAGAGTAAGGTAAACACCTTTGTCTGTAGCACCAGGAAAGGTGAAGGACGGAGGCCTGACATGACCACCACAGGGACACTGTCTGGGAAGACGAAGTTGGCACGGCAGAGCAGAGCCCAGTGGCGGAGGCCCTCGCCCTCGCGGCCGGCAGCACTGGAGCCTCTGGTGCAGCCACGCTGGAGGGCCCCGCACTTGCTAGTTCTACAACTCCACAAAGTCACTTTCAGTTTAAACCTGAGCCTTGGGTCTCTGGCACTTAGAACCCCACACCTCCACTCTAGGTGCAAATGCACGTTTCTAAAATGTTTAAAAATGCGGGAGTAACGTTAAACATTCTTCTTGCGCCCCACAGTTTCTGTTTTCGCACTATCCATCTCCTTAGCACTCCCAGCTTTGCAAGGGGGTTTCGTGAGACCTCAGTTTGCCTAGGTATAGGGGTTCCAGATCCACAGAATCAAGCTCCTGCCTGCGGGTGGCCGTGCTTCAGGCCTTGGGGAAACTGAGTGGGTGCACAGCGGAGGGACAGCAGGTGCGGAGGTGCCACACGGGACTTCTGGTCCTTGGAGCTCCAAGAACCTCTGGACCAAAACATTCATTCATCCACTCATCCACTCATCCATTCACTGACTCATTCACTCACTCACTCACTCACTCATAATCATCCGAAGTGTGAAGGTGCTGGGACAGCAGGGTGGGCTACACGCTCTTCTTGTCTTTGAGTCCTTATTTTCCTCCACTCTGGTAAGTCCTGCCTGAGGTCTGCCCTGCTTCCTGCCTGCTGCCTGCGCACTTTCTTTGCTCTGGTCCCAGAGGAGCCAAGTGGCTACCAAGCACCTCTCTTCAATTTTTTTTCCAAACATTTTTTGAGTCACTGTCGACACTGATTAGGCATCTAGGCTATTCCAGGGACTTCCACAAGGTGAGGGCCTTCTCCTCGGGAGCAAAACTGAGGCAAGGCCAGACTCCTTTCCCGCTGAACTAGAAATGGGACATTGTCCTGAGTCCTCACCTGCTGTCCCTTGGCCCCTTCCAGGCCAAGCATCCCGGGCAGGCAGCAGCCCCTCCGCCCAGCTGCAGCTGGCCCCACACACCTTGAGGGACGCATCCCCAGCCATCTGCTCTGTCGCCTTGCTCCAGGCCCAGGTGTGCACTGGCTGGGCTGCAAGTGTCTCCTGTGTACCTTCCGTAGAGCCCTGCAGGGCCCTGTCCTGCTGGCACTTCCCCATCCCCTGGTGTCAGAGACATGGGGGCTTGGAGGTTGGCTGAAGCCTACGTACTTGCTGGGATTCAAACCCCCTTGGGCCTTGGAGTCCAGGACCCAGTGAGCTCGCCTGCCCACTTCCCCCATCCTCCGCCCTGTCCACACTCCCATTCCTGCCTGGCCTGTGTGGAAGCCACTGGCTGGCTGTCCCTGGATGGGGAAGGACACAGAAGAGCCCAGCCCCTGGTGGCACCATGTCTGAGCCAGGGGCCTACAGGGGACGGGCAGAGGCGGCGAGGAGGGGGCTGGGCAGAGCCAGGCCGCAAGCTCTAATTAAGCAAGTTAATTAGGAAGGGAGGAGAAGCCTTGTGGGAGTTAATGAGCTTGGCTAATTAAGTGCACCCCGAAGAATGGCTTGAATTCTGGTGGCTGGGGAGAAATGGGCTTAGCGGGGTGAAGGGAGAGGGAGGAGACACCAGGGGCCTCCCAGGGGCACCAGGGCCCGTGGCCACCATTGAGGTGTGAGGCCACTGCAGCCATGGCGACCTATTGCAGCCATCAGGGGCCACTGTCACCTCCGGGGTCTGGTGTGAAGTTGCCGCTGAGATCTGGAGCCCTCCCCAGAGCTACTGAGCCTCAAGTCACCGCTGCTACCTGGGCCCTTGTCACCCACCCCTGTAGGTTACACCAGAGCCCTTGGGTGCCTCTCTAGGGTGAGCGCAAAGCTGCCCTGGCCTGGGACTCTGCTTTCAGCTTTGACAGTTCAGCTACCAGGGCGAGGACCACAGTGGCTGTCCATACCCATCCCGTCTCATTTCAGTCTGCAGACGCCTACCCTTGCTGTCACCACCAGAATGGAGGCCTGCAAGCTCCTGTCCCAAGTCATAGAGGTGACAAACAAGGGCCAGGGAAGAAGGTAAGGCCCTGCCCACTTGCACGGCAGGCCTGGCCTGGTGCCAGCTACCTCCAGGGCCACCAGCTGTCCCAGGATCCTAAAGACTTTTCTCTTGTTGGACAGGCTGCCGCTGGTCATCGTGGGGTCCTAAGTAACAATAATAAAGTCTCCATGGAGAGGCACACACCTCACCTCTGTGACACGGGACACGGGGACAGTTACACAGGGGTCCCCAAGAGTTACGGTGTGCAGCCCCCTGTTCAGAAAACAGAGCTCTTCTGAGCTCTCTCAGCCTGCCTTGGTGGTTTTGTCTCCTATTTAATGTCATGCTGTCTTGGGTATGGGGACACCATCATGGCAGGTGCAGAGCGGGCAGATGGATGCCACGGCCACTGTACTGCGTAGCCAGCCACAGCCCTCCCCAGTGGGCAGGGAAGAAGGCGCGGAGGCCCTTTGCGGGCAGGTGGCAGGGCTGGGGCTGCTCACGGTGCCACCGGAGCCCACCCACAGCGTCAAAAACAAACCGACTGAGGATCTCAAGCCCCGACCACAGAGCGTTTAAACTCCCTGGGCAAGGCCAGAAAGCTGGCCTGCCTGGCTCGCGTGGGAGGCCTCAGAGCCAGCCCGGGTGCCTGGCACTGCTGTTCTCTGTGCATGTGTTTGTAAATGGATCCGTTCCATTGCCAAAGATTTATTTATTTAGGCTTCTGGGGCCCAAACCCAGCACCCCACATGAGAGAGGCAGGCTCTCTGTCCCTGCGCTCCACCCCAGCCTCAATATTCAACAGCTGTCCTGTGTGCTAAGTGGTGTTTGAGGTGAACGTGACAGGAAAACCCCTGCCCTCTAGGGGCTGGGGAGATAGCTCTGTGGCACAAGTGCCTGCCTGGCAAGTGCAAGGTCGTGAGTTTGAACCTCGGTCCCGCCAAAAAAAAAAAGTAAGAAAATCCTTGCCCTCGTGGAAGAAGATAATGAACAGAGTAAGCAATTCTGTCTCAGGCGACGGGGGAGATGGAGGAGCAGGCGGCTCAGGGCAGCAGTGACCTCCGAGCAGAGCCTGAAGGAGACGGGAAGGGAGCTGAGCAGATACAGGGAGCCGGGCATCAGGGCCCTGCGGCCAGAGTGCACGTGGGATGTGCAGGGACAGAGGAGGGGCCCACATGGCTGGGGGAGCACGGGAGGGGACAGGTTCGATGGGCAGTTCCCTTGGGCCATGGCAAGGCCTATGGCTTCCACTGAGTGAGGTGAGAATCGTGGGAAGTCCTGAGCAGGAGCGGGCAGTGCTGTCTTAGGCTTAGCATTGGGCAGGGCAGCAGGCTGTGTGGGGAAGTTAGAAATGGGGAGACGAGCAAGGAGGCCACTGCCCAGGCCAGGGAGGAGAAAATAGTGGCTGGGACCTGGGGCGGGTAGGAGTGGGCATGGTGAGAAGTAGCCAGGCCCTGTGTCGATTGGGCTGCTGTATTAGCCAGCTCTGTTACTGTGATAAAATACCAGAGGCAATCGGCTTTGAGGAGGGGAGATTTATTTTGGCTCCCAGTTTCTGAGTTTTCAGTTCACTGTTGGCTGGCTCTGCGGCCTTTAGTTGTGTGGAAAGGCTCCAGGTGGAGTGGCGCAGCAGAGGAAAGATGCCTGCCTCCCAGAAGCCAGAAAGAGAGAAAGAAAAAGCCAGCGAGGATGAGGCTGGATAAGCACCAGCCCCAAGGCCAGGCCCCGAGGCCCCACCCTTCATGCAGTTCCCTGTGTCTGCTCAGGGAGATTTCCACCAACCCCGTCAGTCGGGCCGTCAAATCATGACCTACCCCATCCACGGACTAGTCAGAGCCCCGGTGACCCAGTCACCTTCCTAAAACCCCAGCTCTCGTCACTGCTGCTCTGGGGACCAGCTCTTGACACCCAAGTCTCATATTCAAATATCCAAGCCATGACAAGTGCTTGGCCAGCAGCCCCTGTGGACAGCTGGGCAGAGGCGGGAGGCGAAGGAGGCCAAGTCCCAAGGTCCTTGCTCTGAGCATCTGAAGCCCTCTGTGCTGCTCCCTCCTTCCTGGCCCCTAGTGCCCTGTGTCCCTTCTCCTCTTTCTGGGGGACCCCTCATCTCTGCCCTCTCATCTGCTGGAGCACAGCAGTCACGCTGAGGGAAAGTTTCCATGTCCCTGCGTCAGCACAAGTTTCCCTACGAGGGGTCACAGGCTGCGATCTCCAGGGGCCCAATGGATACTGAGAATGGGGACCTAGCCTGGCAGGAACGGGGTCCCCCGAGACCTTTGGCCCAGGAGTGGGTTTCTCCTCTCTGCTGCGGTCACTTGCCCTGTGGAAACGTGGACTCGGCATCTTAGGGCTTCTGGAGACGCTGGAAATGTGCATATGAGAAGAGAATGCTCTGATTTTTAACTATGAGCAAACCATTTTGAAAAGTCACCCCAGGATAGGACAGAGAGTTGCTCTTGTGGGGCCTCCATGCGGTCAGCAAAGCCAGAAGCACAGATAGAGGTATCTCGGGGTGGCCTGATGGCTGGGCTCTTCGCTGGCCTGGGGCAGGAGCCAGGAGGAGGAGCAATCAGGAAGCCGACTGGAAAGCACACCTCGTTGAGCCCCTGGGGCACTAGGGTGGTGATGCGGCCCCAGGGGAGATGTGGTTGCCAGGCAAGGGTTGCCACTGGCCACCTGGGTACTAGGGAAGAGGGGAAGGCCAGAGGCCAAGAATAGAGGGGTAGGTCTGCTGGCCACAGAGCCTCCAGCAGTCTGTCCTAGGCCACACGATCCGGAAGAGGGGACCTGAGGGTTGGACAGACTCAGGGATCTAGGAATATAAAATCTAAACTTGGAACCCAGAAGTTGTCAGAAAAAGAGGCCGAGGTATATGTGAGCGCCGCGCGCCCTCTCGTGGCCAGTTTGCGCATCGCAGGACAGACCCACCACCTCGCCCTCTCTACACAATTGCTGTGTGGGATTTTAAAATTAAATTACAATTAATCACATTTTATTTTATTTTAATTTTTTGCAGTGCTGGGCGTTGAGCCCAGGCCCTTCACACTGAGTTACATTCCCAGCCTTTTTATTTTTTATTTTGAGGGAGTATCTTGCTAAGTCACTAAGGTGCCCAAGCTGAGCTTGAACCTGCAGCCCTCCTGCTTCGGGCTCCCAGAGTGCTGGGATTTCCCCTGCAAGACTGCCTGTACCATCGCTGCCCTGGCACCACACTGTGACTCTGCGGCCTCCCGGGCGCCCACCTGCCCGGGCTCTGCACCCTCCTGACTACCGCCTGCCGGCACCGGGCCTCTGAGCGGCTCCTGGGTGGGTCTTGGAGGGACGCGCCCGCCCCTTGGAGCCCCGCTGCTCGCCTGATCCAGGCTTTCTCCAGGGCGTCTCAAACCAAGCACTGCCTGAGGGTTCTCCCCCAGGACCTGAGGCTGGGGCCCTGGCTCGTTCCCACCTTCCCTTTCTCCGCAGGCTCTGGCTCTCCCACCCCGGCCTGCAGCTGCCCCCGCACCCCAAATCCCATTTTCCACTTCTGCTTGTTATTTTGAAACGGGGTCTTGCTGTGTTGCCCACGCTGGCCTCCAACTTCTGGACTGAAGTCATCCTCCTGCCTCAGCCAGCCCAGTAGCTGGGATCACGGATG
This sequence comes from Capromys pilorides, assembly GCA_004027915.1. Taxonomy (NCBI): domain Eukaryota; kingdom Metazoa; phylum Chordata; class Mammalia; order Rodentia; family Capromyidae; genus Capromys; species Capromys pilorides. Next base: position 2,896 of record PVKN010001266.1, on the reverse strand, counting down.
CAGGTCACCGCGGCTGGCTGTATTCCCCGCTGCCCAAGGACAACCTTCAACTACAGCGCGTGTTTACCCTGTTTTCTCCTCTCCAGCCTCCCGCCTTGTCTTTGGCTCCGCGCTTTGGGAAGCGGGGATTTAGCTACTTTTCTCCAGGCCTACCCCACCCCCAGTCCCCCACCAGCACAGCGCGCTGTCACCATGTTGGTAAGATCGGTAACGTTTCCCGGGTGTGGAACCGCTATTTACCGCTCTGTGTACAATGCCACGACTCCTCCCCCGCCCCCGGCTTTTCCTTTTTGTAATTGACTTCGTATTTTTCAAGGCAGTTTTAGGTTTATAGAACAACTGAACAGAGAGTGACGGAATCTGCCAGGGAGACACTTTTCAATTTTGTCACCCACTTCCCCTGTGTCCTGGTGGTGTCTCCTGTTCACATCTTGCTTGAGGCCCCGTGAGCTAACCCAGATACACTATGATTTGTGCAAGTTCATCATTTACAGCAGGGCTCCCTCTGTGGCCTGGACAAATCATAATGTCACAGGTCCCCCATTACAGTACCTCTGGAAGGGTTTTACTGCCCTAAATACCCCATTCCTCTGCCCTCAAGCCGCTGGCCAACATGTCGTGGGTCCCTGCTTTGGCTTTTCCAGGTCCTACGGTTGGGTCTCACAGGACTTTCAGACCGGGTTCTTTCACCAGCCAGACGCCTTCGAGGCTCCTCCCTGTCTTTTGGGGGATTGGCAGCTCCTCTCCTGGTCAAGCAAGGCCCTGTTGGGTGGCTGCACCTGCTGAAGGACCCTGTGGCTGCTTCTACAGCAGAATGAAGGGGCAGCTATGGAATGCGAGAAAACATTGGCAAATCATACATCTGATTAAGAGTTAATCTCAAACTGGGGTGGTAGTGCACACCTGTAATCCCAGCACTTGGGAGGCTGAGACAAGAGGATCGTTGCCAGTTCAAGATCAGCCTGGGCTATAAAATGAGCTCCAGGAAGCCTGAACAGGGACGACAAGAGCCTGTGTCAAAAAGAAAAAAAAATCTCCAGAATACACAACAAACTCTCATAACTCAAGTACCAAACCCTAATAATCCAGCTAGAAATGGACTAACGGGCTGGGGAGGCAGCTCGGTGATCTGCCCGGCAAGCTCAAGGACCCAGGTTTGATCACCCTCCCTGCATGCCGTGCCAGCCCCAGCCAACCACCAAGACCGAGTATGGTGGTGCGCGCCTGTCATCCCAGCACTGTGGAGGCTGACACAGGAGGATCACTATGAGTCTGAGCTGCATAGCGAGACCCTGTACCAAATAGAAAGAAAGAAAGAAAGAAAGAAAGAAAGAAAGAAAGAAAGAAACTAAACATGTGAACAAACATTTCTCCAAGAAGACATACAGATCACCAACAGGTTTTTTTTAAAAAAATGCTCAACAGTCAGGCGGGTTGACACATGCCTGTGATCCCAGCACATAGGAAGCTGAGGCAGGAGGACTGCTGAGTTTGAGGCCAGTCTAGGTTATACAGCGAGATCAAAACCAGCCTGAACTACACAGAGAGACTCTGTCTCAGAAATAAAAACAAAACAATGCCCATGAGGGACATGCAAAGCAAAACGCCAAGTCCCAGCACTGGGGAGGCTGAGGCAGGAGAATTGCAAGGTCAAGGCCAGCCTGGGGAACTCAATGAGACCTTGTCACATGATAAATAAATAAATAAATAAATAGGGCTGGGGAACTCGCTCAGTGCAAAGGTCCTGTGCTCAATCCCCAGAGCCACACGACAAGATAAAAACAGAAACAAAGAAAACCCACTCCAAGGAGCTGGTGCTTCACACCTCTTGAGATGACTTTTATCAAGAAAACAAACAAGTTAATAGCTACCACTGCAATAGCAAAACGAAGACAAAACAAATCAACAAAACCTCCCAAAAGAGGGCCGGCGAGATGGTTCAGTGGTCTAAAGTGCCTGCTTAGGAGGGCTCAGGCAACTGCGGGGACTGCAGTTCGATCCCCGGCACCACATGCTGCGCCAGCGCCACCACCAGGGCAGGCTGAGCCAGCCACAAAATGAATAAATAAAGAAACAAACAAACACAACAAGCAAACAAACAAATAAATAAATAAATAAAATTAAAAAAAAAAACCTCCCAAAAGAGAAGTGTGGGCAAGGACTTAGAAGATCGTGGAGCTCTGCATGAGGTTGATGCTAATCAGAAATGGGACAGATGCTAAGGAGGTCCTGCGACAGTTGGTCAAAATACTAAAATTATCCAGGAATGGGGTTGCATACCTATATCCCAGCATGTGGGAAGCTGAAGCAGGAGGATTGCTTCAAGTTTGAGTGAATTGAGGGTCAGGCTGAACTGCATAACAGACACTGTGTCTCAAAAAAAAAAAGACAAAAAAAATCATTAAAAATAGAAGCCAAAGCTGGGCATGGTGGTGCACACCTGTAATCCCAGCACTTGGGAGGCTGAGGCAGGAGGATCAATGTGAGTTCAAGACCAGCCTGGGCTACAAAAGTGATCTCGAGGCCAGCCTGAACTGCATAGCAAGACCCTGTCTCAAAAAGACAAAAGGAAAGAAAGAAAGAAAGAAAGAAAGAAAGAAAGAAAGAAAGAAAGAAGCCAAAGTATGGCACAGCCCTTTGATCCCAGCTACTCAGGAGGCTGAGGCAGGAGGACAGCAAATTCAAGGCCAGCCTGGAAAATTCAGTGAAATCTTGTTTCAAAATAAACTAAAAAGTGCTGGAAATGTAACTCCGAGCGCTTGCCTAGCATGCCCAAGGCCCTGGCTACAATCTCTGATAGCACAAAAGTAGACATGAAAACAGAATTATTGTATAACCCAGTAATCCCAATTGAATCCAACACACTGAAATTCCGATTTAGAAGGAGGAACAGTGG
>PVKN010001265.1:0-54598 GCA_004027915.1 Capromys pilorides | reverse complement strand
CTATCTCCCCAGCCCCAACACTGATTTCTTACAGAAGTATTTATTTCAGAATTTGTGTTTTAAGAAACATCTATGTGAGGGTCATTTTTCTTCTCCTTACTTTTCTCTTATGATTAATTGTCATCTTCATTTTCTTTAAAAGTCCTTCTCTCTGACAGGCAAAGCAGTGTAAACAGTGTTGCCAGAGATCCACCCGTGTTACTTATGCTTCGTTAATTCTCAGGAATGTAATCCTTTAGGTTCTTATAAGGAGAAGTTTCGAGTGTCCTAAAAGAGACGGTACTGGCTTTTTCGTAAGAAGCTGAAAGATTTTGGGTAGAAAATCATGACCCTAAGGGAGAGCTAAGCGGCAGGCGTATAGCATGTGACAGAGTGGGTGGCTTTGGTAAGCGGACTCCATGTGTGAGCCAGTGCCTGTCCCTGGGTTGCAGAATGCAGAGAGGAGCTAAGGTGTTCTTGGGGTACCCATTGGTGTCACCTTGGTTGTACTTGTGAATAGCTTCTAGAGTAGTTTGATAAATACTTTGACGAAAAGGAAACCTAAAATTTGTGCATGGGATCCACGTGGGTCAATAACTCATAAATTACTTAGTACTTGAAAATACTTAGTACTTAGTACTTTGAAAAATGCCCCTTTTCCCTTGTTGCTTGACTAATTTGAAAAAAGAACTTATGAATGGACAGCAAATATATATATCTATATATATACACTTACATTTCTTTGTCATTTCTGTTGCATAATGATCTTCTTGAAAGAGGTACTGAATCTTTGCTTTTTGTTGCCTTTGTTCTCACGTGCAATATAACAATGTCGCCAGTCCTAGGTTATGTTAAAGTCATCACTATATTAACCTAATCTAAATGGAGATTTATTAGTATTTTTGATAGCAGGAAAGAGTGGTTCTGCTGTGGATGTACAAGTAAAATTATTTTCCTCCCGGAAATAGAAATGTAGAATGGCCCATTCTACATTTGACTTGGGGCTGAACATGAACTATGAGCTATGCTTTACCAGCTTAGAAACACTTTGAAATATCTAAAGACACGTTGGAAGCTGTGTTTCTCCAATTAACCTGCTACCTAGGTAACATAGAAGATGATTATCTCTGTGTAGCCTCTCACGGTCACCCACATTGGGTAAGACGTCCAGTGAGTCTGTTCTCCAATCTGTCATTGGCTGACTTGGGTTGTTAGTGCAAGCTGGAGCAGCGCGCTGCTGGGTTTCGGATGTCTACCTTGTGACTCTGTACAATAAACTTGAGCGAAAGGTGTCACCTTTGTGTACGGACTTCATCCTTTCCTTCCGTCCTGTTTTGCAACACTTTTTAATCATAGGAGCCAGCGGTTATACACAGAAAACATGACCTCAAACTGACACACCTCTCTAAAAGTTCTTAAGAACAAAAAAAAGCAAAAAGAACCTAATGTTAAGACACCTTCTTGGATAAGCTAATAGGTGTTCACCTGAAATCTAAGAACCTTTTGATATTTGAGCAATTACTTCTGAGCTTTATCACGTGAACCTTTATTATTTTCACCTCATCAGATTATTTTTAATGTGCACAATTTTTTGTGACTTTTTATACATCTGCAGTTCTAGAAGTTGAATATTCCTAATCCAGAGCCCCCAAGCCCCAAGTGCTCTAAAATCTGAAGTTTTCTAAGCAGGATGACAGCCTTTATTTAATGAAAAAAGTTCATGCAGTTATTCTAAAAACTAAAAAAACTCTGAAATCTGAAACCACATGTGATCCCAGACCTTTCAGATAAAGGAAAAAAAGCCTGTATAGGAAGTTGTAAACAGGGGGCCGGAGAGATAGCTCTGCGGCACAAGTTCCTGCCTGGGCAAGTGCAAGGTCATGAGTTCAAACCCCGGTCCTGCCCTGCCCCCTCAAAAGTTCTAAATAAATGTTTCAGGAGAGAAATGTATTAAACTTGATTTATTCCTATGATAATTGAAACACCTGGCTGGCATCCCTTAACACCTAGCATGTAGTTTGTTCCATTTATGATCCAGTAGTCAGATAATTTTAGTGACATAAGGTGGCAGGAAATACTATATGCTGCATCATTTATTAAAATGTCTTTATAGATAAAATATTTATTCAAAGAAACCACTTCCTTTCTACCAGTAGGTTGGTTAATTACAGTGTCATTTTGGATAAGATTATCTTTCTGTTAAATTTGTTTTCTCTGAGATCATTCTGGCTTTTTTGTGTTTTTTGTTTTTGTTTTTTTTTGAGATCATTTTGTTGAAAAGCACTTTATCTTAGTTCTTAGAACAAATTAATGATGTGATATAAGAACAAATGTTACATGTACCTGTTTTTATTCATGAAATTTGGAAATACCTTCCCTTACAAACTCCCCTCACAACCAGAATCCTCCAGGATAAGATACCATGAAAGATTATGGAGTAAGGGGCTGGGGGGGGGGCGGGTAGTCTGAGTGCCTGCCCAGCAAGCGTAAGGACCTGGGTGTGATCCCTGGTACCACAAACCACGTGGGCCCCAGAACCTTGGGTGCACTGTGCCAACCATTAAAACTTGCCATGGTGGCATGTAACCTCAGTGCTGGGGAGGCTGAGACAGGAGGATTACTACTGAGCTGCATAGTGAGACCCTGTCCCAAATGAGTACATAAATATTGTGGATTAACATAAACCTGATGTTTTATTAATACTTGCATTCTTTAAAATGCAGTTGTTATCCCTGGCCTTTTGAGGGCTTTGTTCACATGTGTGCCTTTCTAACCCACACTGTGTGGGTATGCATGCCCTTGCTACTGCTTTAAAAAAATTAGTCCTGTCCTATCACCATGGAGGCACACAAATCAACAGTTTCAGGCTGCACTTGCTGACCTGTTTCACCATCACAGATTTAGCCGTCAGGGAAAGCAGCAGTCAGTTTTGCCTGCCGCATCTTCGTGTGATAGCAGTTCTGCATTCATTTTTTTAAAAGACTTTCTTTGGCACTCAGAAAAGTGGAAGGACCAGCTGGTGATGGTGGGACACTCCTGTGATCCCAGCACTTGGGAGGCTGAGGTGGGAGGATCATAGGAGGATTACAGGAGGATTGTTGGGAGTTGAAGACCAGCCTGGGCTACAGAGTGAGCTCAAGGCCAGACTGAACTGCATAGCAAGACGCTGTCTCAAAAAGACAAAAATAAAAGTGGAAGGACAAGGGAAAAATAAATGTAGTGCGGCTGGGGAGATAGCTCCTTGGCACAAGTGCCTGCCTGGCAAGTGCAAGGTTGTGAGTTTGATTCCCCGGTCTGGCAATTAAATAAATACATAAAATAAATGTAGTGATAAAAGATTGGAATCTAGGGAAGTCGCCAGTGTTGGGCTTAATCTGACAGCTATTGGATCTGATTAACTTGTTTTCATAGTTGGGAAAAACTAGTAGCAAAATTAAAGATCTAGGAAATGCTGATAGGGTAATGTAGTATTAATACAACTTTTCTTAACAGTTTTAATTCAGTGCCATAGAGAAATCATCTACAACATGGAACTTTTAGAAATTGAATGTTTATATATTTGAGGGTCCTTACAAAAGAAGAGGGGAAAAAATACGAATGTGATCTACATAGATCCTGTGAGACCCTGTAGACCCTGTACTAAATATATTTTTTAAATTAATTTTTTTTTTAATTAAAAAAGAAAGGTGGGGCTGGGGAGATAGCTGTGTGGTACAAAGGCCTGCCTGGCAAGTGCAAGGTCGTGAGTTCGAACCCTGGTCCTGCAAAAAAAAAAAAAAAAAGCCCTAAACCACATGTGCCTGAGGAGAGAGGTTTTGTTAATGCAGGTGAGCGCTGCTGTCCGGGGAGTCTGAGTGCTCCCCGTGCCCGCCCGCTGAATCTGGCCCCGTGCATCTTGTGGAGTTTCCTCGCTCACTGACTTCTGGCGTGTTCAGAGGTCATAGGGAAGAGTGCCAGCTATAGGACCGGAGGAAAGTTGTGGCAGGCACGCCTGTTGTTCAGATGGGGCAAGGCAGCAGCCCTGGCCCTGGAGACCGGTGCGCAGCAATGGGAAGGGAGCCTCTGACAGTGCCTGGCCACCTCGAAACACCAGGGAGGGCCCCAGGAAGAGGCCAAGCCACCGCCGGTGTGGTGGTGCACGCCCTCGAGCCCCAGCACTGGGCCGCTAAGCCAGGAGGATCACTACAGAGTTCAAGGCCAGCATGGGGTATGGAGCGAGACTCTATCTCAAAAACTTAAATGAAATAATAATGAAAAGGACAGTGATGCTCTGTTTGTATACAGTTTTTTTTTCTTTTAAATCATTTTAGATCGCTGAAACGCAGTTCGTAGACCCTGAAAAAGATAGAGTGGACAAGCTAGTCAAGTGGGCTTACATAATCCTAAATTCCTAAGTAGCAACGTATGCTTTAATATACTTACAAATCAGGTTATAACTTGGTCGTTGGATGTGGAGATCTGACTTCGGGAGGACTTGTCAGGGTAATTAGAAACAACACGTGAAAGTTAAAGAAGCCATATGAGATTGTTAAAATGCAAGTTTGATAGATAAGGAGATCAGCAAATTGTTCATCCAACAGCAAAAGGCCTGTTTTTATAAACTAGCCATAATGCACAGGAGAGAAGATGAAGTGTTCAGATTCTGGAGAAATTACCTGGAAGTGACAGTGCCACGTCGCTCCTACTAATAGAGAATGAGTTTAGGGCGTAGCATCGGCGACACTGAGACGCTGCCCCTCCAGTCCGGTCCTTCTCCTCTACAAACCTGGTGGTCCTCAGTCACAGTTCATTCCATCAGACGCAGTGATCCTAGGGACTAGTAAGCATGGATGGCCCCATGCTCCACCCATGGGGTCCGGTTAAAATGCAAACTGCACCGCACCTGTGCATCCTAAGAATGCCGGTGTTCTGGACGGGAAACCTGCAAGCCAGGAGACCTTTCTGTCCTGGCTGGCCTGGGTAGCTGTTCTTTAGGGTCAAATGCTATAAAATACACAAAATAATTCTAAAAGTGTTGAAAATTCTGTCCTGTCGTGAACCTTACCTCTCCCCACCTAGGAAGCATTGCTGTGTAAGGTTGTCAGGACTTTGCGAGCAGTGCTCAGAGAGAAGCTTATCAAGACACGCGGGAAGTACGTAACAAATAGCAGTCTTGCTGCCATCCGCTTATCAGTCTGCGAGTTATGGGCAGTGGACTCCTCATTTCTCAGGTTAATTTAGAAACATTTGCGCCACTTACAATAGTGAGAAATAGATAAGCCAAAGCATTAAATTGAGTTATTTGCCAGGAGGCTTGGAATACCACAAAATTCACTCACCCATAGCCATGCTGGTAAGAGAATTAAACAGGGTTTTGAAAAAAGAACTGAACAGTTTTAAATTTGAGGGGCAAAGGCGTGTTACAAGGCCAAGCTGTTGATAAAGGATGAAGGGGAAATTGGGAAGCGGATCCAGGACCTCAGGCTGAAGGCAGAAGTCACAGGGTTAGCTCCACAAGGTCACCTACAGCAAGCCAGGGAGCCAAGGCCCGGGGAACTACTCAATGTTGATGCATTTTCTTGGCCTGCAAAGTCTTTTAGAATACATGTAGTGACAATACTAATAGATTAGAAACATTTACTCAAAAAAACAGCAGTCAGCTTTTAAGCACTGCAGCGGTGTGGAGGGTCCGTTCTTGCGCAGATAAAGACCTGGAGCTGAGTGGTGCTTGTGACCCGAAGGCCAGCAAGTATTGGGTGACATCAGACTCCAGAAAGATGAGTCTAGGTCTTTACTCCTTACGTGCCTAACACCCGTGACCTCTAGGAACGGGAGGTAGGAACTCATACGCAGATCTTACTGAAATGATAAATAGCTCTCCGCTAGCTAGTTTTTTATCACTCTAACAAGATATCTAAGACAATGGGCTTAGAAAAGGGCTCTTGGGAGTCATCATTTTAGAAGCGTCAGTCCACAGTTGTCCCGCTTGCTTCAGGCCTCTGGGGAGGCAGAAGCACTAATACTGTGCCCCAGAAATAGAAAGGGAGGAGAGGCTTGGGGCCTCACGGAAGATAAAACAATTGAGTGTCACCTCCATGCAGTGTGTGTACATAAATGAGAAGAAATAGGGATACAGGAGAAAATATGATCCACGGTTTTGAGAAAACTCCATCAAAGGTGACACAAATGAATAAACAGATACAACTTTATTGGTTTTTTTTTTGCATTGAAGCTTGATGATTCCTGTAGTAAAAAGATCACAATAAAATTGTAGCTGTTGGCTAAGTTCTATTAATTGTTTCTGCTTCTCTTTGACTTTTTCTCTTGGTCTTCTGTTAGCCTTTTGCAGGTGGCCTATTTAATCCCTTCATTTTCCTGGTGTGTAGTTTGCTTAGGTCTTTTTTATGCATATGAATTCTTCCATTTTTCTTCTTCTTTGGCTTGAGAGCTTTTGATATTTTCATAGATAACTATAACGGTCATCTGAAGCCTGGTGTGTCCTCCTCAGAATCAGGTCCAATGAAGGCCTCATCTCTTCCAACTCAATCCATGGTGTTCTACAACCAGATTTCTTCAAGAGCAGCTCAGAGCTGCAAAAGTAAACCTTCCCCTTCAGAGCAATGAAGTGCAGAACTCACTGTAGTCCAGCCAGGTGGCTATGTGCCACCATGGGGCCTCTGAAGAGATCAATAAGGAGGCTTTCCGGCCTTCTGTAGTCTTCTGTCACATCAAAATCATCACCAGCAAATATTAACATGGGTTTTGTTCCCTCAGGACATTTACTGCTGTTAATATATTTTACAGACACAAATTTCTCAATACCTGATTCAGTCATAACCAGCACATGGTAGTCATACATATGACCTATTAGTAGGTTATTGGGATGCTTCTTGTTATGGGATCCAAATATGAATAAAGAACAGTCTAACTTCTTTGAAAAGAATTCCAGTGATAGCTGATCTTCAGATGGTCATGTAAGTCTTTTCTTTTTATACAGAACTCTGATGGTTTTCTCGGGGTACACACATCTCTCTGAACTTGGGTCACTGTTGAATCTGCATTTCCCCCTTTAATCAGCATGGCATTTTAAATATTTTCAGTAAGTTTAGGTTCTCTCTTCTCAAGGAATCTCTTGGCTCTTTTTGCTTTGGGCTTTACGACTTGGTCCAAGGCATCCATCGCTACCACAGCTCAGCCTAGGCAATATACATGCACTAAGCAGATATGACTTTAAGCAACATTATTAAAGCATCCATTGTAAAGCATGAATATAATTGGAAAAGAGAGAGAGACATTTCAGGAGAGATTTGGAGTCTAATAAAAGAGATTCAAATGGAACTTTTAGAATTAAAAATTATATCTGAAGTCAGAAATCTATTGGAAGGGGATTAAAAGTACAGTGGATGGAATAAAGGGCTGATGAATTTAGAGGTGGGTCAATAGTATTTATCCAAATTTACACACATACATTCATTCAAGCACACATGCACATAAACACACACACACACACACAATTGCAAAAAAAAATACATGCAAAGCAGATCCAATGACTTATGGGTCAATCTAGCTAGCTAGAAAAGAGTTTCAGAAAACATGGCAGACAAATTGTTTGAAATTATTTAAAGCTAAAAGATTTCCAAATTTAATTTTTAAAAACAGCAACCTACAATTTCTGGAAGCTTAGTGAGCCACAAGACTTTTAAGGCAGATTTTGGTTACACTGTTGAGAACCACAGGTAGGAGAGAACCTACTTCAGCCTCCTTGAAGGTTTATGGGTGCCTGGAGGCCAAGACATGCCCAGAGCCATCAGGGAAGGATTCAAACTCCTGGCCCAGTACGTGTTTGCCATCCAATGCTGCTTAGATTACAGATATAACTTGCAAAGTATATTTTATTATCTAGGAAGGAGGCTGAGATGTATCAACATCAGTACACTAGTACTGTTTTTCCAAGTAATATTTTATTCACTTTCTACTATTTTAAATCCCCTAGAAAACAAGCAGGCAAACAAACAAACAAAATCAATCAATCAATCAATCTTTTTAAAGGTAACATGGTTAGGTTCTGTCTTATGCCTGATCAGCCCCATTTCCAGAAGCATAAAAAATAGAAATCATTTTCAGAGAAGTCAGGTCTATAATTTGAATTTGAATTGCGCACAGTCAACTTAACATCAGGTTAGTTTAGAAACTTCACTTCTTTCAAAGCATTTCATCACAAAGGACTAGTCCTCCTTTGTCAGAGTGTTGAAGTGGGACTTTTCAGGAATTACTCTTTGGACAACTGTCTCAGTTATTCTCTCATTGCTGGGATAAATACCGGACAACCAAAATGAAGGAAGAAAGGTCTATTTAGCTCACAGTTACTGGAGGTTTCAGTCCATACTCAGCTGGCTCCAAGGCAGAGGGGCACATGGCAGAGAGCAGCAGTTCATGGTGGCAGAACAACAAGGGCAACAGAGGGAGAGTCTGTCTCTCTGTCTCTCTTATAATGCATTCAGGCTATCAGACCCAGGTTGGGGATAGTACTCACACACATAATCCCAGCAGTACTAAAATTTGTAATCTCTGTGGATCACCCCAGTGCATCATGAGTTAATCTCAAACTCTAGAAGTCCCCACCCCATGATTGCATGAGGCTTTGGGGGACAGCTAGACATAAACCATAACATTCCACCTTTGGGTCTCCAAAGTCTAATGCACATACCCTTGTGCAAAAGACATTTAAGTCCATTTCTTAGAGTTGCCAAAGTCCGAACAATTTTAGCATTGCTGAAAAGTCCTAGTCCCAAGTCTCCTCCAAGATTCAAGGCAAACTCTTAACTGTGAGTCCCTGTATAAAAGAAAAATTAAACACATCCAATATTCAAGGCACATGATAAATATTCCATCCCCAAAGTTGCAAACAACAGAGTAAAACAAAACACTGGTACCAACACAAGTCCAAAATCCAGCGGGGCAAACATGAAATCCCATAGTTTCAACTGGAACATCCAAAGTTGTATGTGCTGAGTTGTGAGCTCCAAAGGCCTTACATGGCCCCACCCTCAAGGCACTCTTGGTGGTAGCTCCCATGGCTTTGCTCTTAAGCCAGCTTTGCTCCCTCTTTGCAGTTTCCCTTAGATGATCCATATTTCTGGATTTTTGAAACTTCTGGGGTTTCCACTGAACAGGCTTCTCTCTCTCTGCTTCACACACTGCCCTCCCAGGGGCATTCTGCCTGGCCTCCCAGGCCTTCTTCTAAAATTGAGGTGGAAGCCTTCTTAGTCTCAACTCTTCCATTCTGAGTGCACCTAATGTGGTTGATGTGGATGCAATGTGGATGATGCCAAGGTCTACTGCCAGCTGGAGCAGTAGCCAGGCTTCCTTCTCTCTTCGATGTAGGGGTTGAGTGCCTGGATTGATGAACACTCTGACCCTGATTCCAAGGAGCAAATTCTCCATGCCAGTGCAATTTTGGAACCTGGTGTGGCCATTGCCGCCATTCTGGAACATAGGGCTCAGGGGCTTTTTCCTCAAGGCAAAGTCCTTGACTTTTGCAGTCTGAGATGCAAAGAGTAGAGACCTGCTGCCTCTTATGATGCCCTCAGGCCATCCTTTCCATTCTCTGGTTCCTTATTGGCCATGGAAATCCTCTCAGCTCTGTCTTTTAAGTCCACAGCTTTCCTAGTGCTTCCTTTCTGGCCAAGTTCACAACATTTTAAACCATCCTACTTGGCTCTTTGCTCTTGATTTTCAACATAAATTGGTCTAAAAGCCTCCAATAACAAACATGCCACTGCCCCAATATTTGGCTGCTTTGAAATATCTTTTGAAAGATTAATCAGTCAACCATGCTTAATCTGAGTCTCAAGCAAAGTCTCTTCGCATGAGCAAACTTTAAAAAGTCTTTTGATGAAGCTGTGGCACAAGTCGTCTGGAGTCCAACAACCAATGCAGTCCTTCTTCCTAGGAGCAACCTCTCCAGCCTGTTCTTTACAGGCAGGCTTTCTATCATCCATCTAGTCTTCTGAGCTCTGACCATAATCTCCCAAACAGAACAGCCAAAGCTGTCCCAGCTCTTTATAAGCAGACAACCTCTCAAAACTTTTCCTATCTCTTCCTATAAGCCATTCCCAAAAACTTGTAATCCACATGGTCAGGTTTAGCCACAGAAATGGCCCCATTCCTGGTACCAAATTCTGTCTCAGGTACTCTTCTCTTGTTGCTGGGACAAATACCCAACACCCAAAATGAAGGAAAGGTTTACTTAGCTCACAGTTACTGGAGGTTTCAGTCCGTACTCAGCTGGCTCCAAGGCAGAGGGGCACATGGCAGAGAGCAGTGGTTTATGATGACAGAACAGCGATAATGGCAACAGAGAGAGAGAGAGTCTGTCTTTCTGTCACTCTTATAATGCATTCAGGCTCTCTGCCCCAGGCTGAGCATAGCACTCACATCTATAATCTCAGCAGTACTAAAACCTATAATCCCAGTGGATCACCCATAATCCCAGTGCATCATGAGTTAATCTCAAACTGTAGAAGTCCCCAACCCATGACTGCATGAGGGTTTGGGGGGACAACTAGCCACAAACCATAACAACAACCCTATAAGGCAACATTAACTAGTTATTACACGTATTCCCCTATGTGCAGGACAATGGGTATTGTAAGTAGTAGCAATGAATTTAGATAATTCTACTCTGTCAGAGTAAAGGAAGTTATTAATGATCTTGGGTAGAGCATTTGTAAGTTTCCCATGAAAATTCTAAAGACTTATAAATGTGTACATCTTTGAATAGTGTAGTTAACATGGAAGAGCTGGAGAGATATCTCAGTAGCTTAAGTGCATACCTGGGAATTGCAAGGCTATGAGTTCAAACTCCGGTACAAAACTAAAAGAAAATTAAAAAAAAGGAGAGAGAGAGAAAAGAATGTGGAAGAGATTACCAGCTTTGCCATAGAAATCTTAATTCAGGACTTTTAGATTTGCCACAGGGACAGCATCCTACATCTTTGAAATCTCCAAGTCCAGCTCTTCGTCCTACCTGCTCCATATCCTCTCCTGGGCCAATGCACTGTGTGTACAGCATACACTTCTTGACATTATCACACCTTGGACAACCACTCCTTCTACACGGTTTCCAAGTGATTTGGGTCATGACAGCTAACATAGTCAGAGGTTCAGCTGAGTCAGTCCTGGGCACCTTTGGGGCAGTTATTATGTCTACAACAGTCTGTCTCAAATGTTCGCACCACTCTCTCATGTAACATCTCAGAAGTTCCCCCAAATCCTCAAACCATTGCAGCGTCAGTGAAAGATCAAAAATCCCATCAGGGTGGACATCTCAGATCCCATCTTCTCAGTCATCAGAATTGGGTCTAAGAGAACCCCCTGAATCGGGTGCAATCTCTGCCTCTGTGTGGAAAACTGAGAAACGGGTCCCAACGCACAGCGATGCACGCGCAGATGTTCCGGTTCAAGGAGAAAAGGAAAGGAAAACAAGGACTCATGGGTCTGGGGTAATTTCAAAATCTAGTTGAGTGATTTTCATGTAGAGTGAATAATTTTCCATAGCTGATACGGCTGCCACGTGAGCCTGACCTTCTCCCCCATGAAATGCAACCCATGTTGGTGCCTGCGTCACACTGTCAGCAAGGTCCAGCAAGGCCCACTTTATAAAGTGAATACACTTCCTTCACTCTCTTTATTTTCTTTCGGATCAAGCTGGGCATGCTTCTGCTGATATAACCTACACAGGAGCCTTGTGGATCTCCTGTGTATGTCATAGCTATTTACTCTATTAGACAAGAAAGAGGCTTGCCCCACTGATTTTTTTCCTCTATTTTTTCTCTAGCTTTTGGCTTTTGTTTGATATCTGAGTCACATGCTTAATTTCTTGAAAGAAAATTTCCTGAGATTAACTTGCATAAATTGTTTTAGTTTCCTTTAAGGTACATTTTTTTTTAACAGCATGTCTCTTAATTATAGCATCTTCTGAACTTTCTTTTTTTGTCTTTTTGAGACAGGGTCCCATTATGCAGGTCAGGCTGGCATTGCGCTCACTTTCGTAGCCCAGGCTTTTCTCAAACTCACACTGATCCTCCTGCGTCAGCCTCCCAAGTGCTGGGATTACAGGCATGTGCTACCACACCCGGCTCTTCTGAACTTTTTGTTTTAACATTTATTTATTTATTTATTTATTTATTTATTTATTTATTTATATTTAGGACAGGTCTACAGGGTCTCACTACATAGATCATAGATCAGACTCATAGTGATTCTCCTTTTTTCAGCCTCCCAAACGCTGGGATTACACGCACGGGCGCATCACCACGCTCAGTCTCAATCGGCCTCTCAGTGCGCCCTCGGGGGCAGAGCTGGCATGGCACTCTGCGGATGGAATCTCAAAGAGTTTTAATTTTAATGAAGCATAATTTCTCTATTTTGTGGCTGTTCTTGTCCTTTGGGCTTTCGGTGTTGGACTAAGAAACCATTACTGAATCCAAGGCCATAAAGAGTCACTCTTGTGTTTCTTCTAGAGTTTGGAAATTTGTACTTTTACATTCATGCCTTTGATCCAAGTTGAGCTAATTTTATAAGCAACATGATGGGTCCCACTTTACTCTTCCGCATGTGACTATCCAGTTGCCCAGTATCATTTGTCAAAAAGACCGTTTTCTCTCATGAAATGCTTCGATATTCTTCTTGAGAATCAGTCCCGGGTGTAAGTCTGTGGTCTCAGCTGTTTCCCATCCATCTGTCATCTATCCAGCAGCCAGCACGACAGCCTCTTCCTTGTCATTATTGAAGTAAGTTTTGCTATCAGGTGTAGAAGTCCTTTGTTCTTCTTACTCAGGATTGTTCTTGTGATTCAGAATTCCATATGAATTTCAGAATTGGCTTGCAGTGGTCAGAAAGAACTGATCTGGGATTTCAATACGCCCTGTGCTGATTATACAGATCCATTTGCCAGACTGCAGTCATTTTATTAATCTTAAATTTTCCTTCTGAACAGCTACTAGGAAGACAACAATATGCATTGTATCAATTGTTGTGGCTGTCCTACTAACGTGTTATGAAACTGTCTCAATGTTATTTCTCATTAAAAGTAACAAAAAATAAAATAAATTAAAAAACTTTCCAATCCATGAATATGGGATCTTTTTCTATTAAATCTTTCTTAATTTTTGTGAATAAATTTTACCATTCCCAGAGTAAATGTCTCGCACTTATTTTGTTAAATTTATTCTTTTCAATGTTATAAATTGGTTTTCCTGATCTTTGAATTGCTCACTACATGTGTATTTGCAAATAGAGCTGATTTTGTCAATAGTGGGGGCCCACCTGTAAGATGCACCACGAATTCTCTGTGCTCAGTCACATCTGCAACATGCTGCTTATTACATGAGATAATACACAATGTCAACTCTCTACGTACTCATAAGATACATATATGAAATGGAATAAATGCATACCCCCTGCACAAAAGGAATAACTCGTGGCATTTACTGAAGAGTTCCTATGAGCAAACGCTAAGTATTTTACATGTTATCTCATTTTGTTATCTTTAATGGTTCTATTACTTTTTGAACTATACTGAGGAGGAGATGAGACTTGGATCTTATGTAAGTCATGAGTGGATAACGGCTGATTTCAGACTTATCCATTTTCATCAACAATTCTTTTTTCTTTTTTGTCTTTTTGAGACAGTGTCACTATGCAGTTCAAAGTGGCCTTGAGCTGACTTTATAGTCCACAGTGGTCTTGAACTTTTTTAAATTTTTCTTTATTATTTTAGTACAGGGTCCTCACTACCCAGATCCAACTCATAGTGATCCTCTTGCTTTCAGCGTCCCAAGCACTGGAACTACAGGTGAGAGCCACCGCACCCAGTCTCATTTGTGGTCTCAGTGTGCCCCAGGCGTAGGGTCAGCATGGCACAACAGGGATTGAACCTGAGTCCCTGCACCTGCCTAAGCAGGTGCTTTAATCTGCTGAGCTATCTGGCCAGCCCTGGTCTTGAACTCTTAAAGATCCTCCCGCCTCAACCTCCCAAGTGGTGTGTGCCATGACACCCAGTTAACAATTCACTCTTAAAACACAATGGAGTAATGCAACAGTCGGGGTCAAACATTGCAGTAGGAGCTGAAGATGGCTGGGAACATATGGAGTCCAACTAGGGATGACATAGGCAAGTAGGTATTAGGGGGCTGGCAGGAAATAAGGGGTGAACGCCAGCTCACAGCAGTGTGTGTGAGCCCAAAGATTTCAGGCAAGGGGTCCTGGGAGAAGTAACGTCTGAGCTACATCTTCAGCTTTATGGGAGTTTCCAGGTCAGTGGGTGGAGGTGGAGGTTGAGACAGAGGAACTCACAAATGGGACAGCTCTCGTCAGCCCAGTTCAGGGGAAAGAAGACCCCTGCACTCTGCACATTTGTGTGAGAAGCCCAGTGACGCACACAGGGCCCGAGAGGTCAGATGGGACTTAACAGAATGACAGTGAGGCAGCACGCGAGGACCCAGGCAGGCACAGGACTGCACTGCTTTCTGACAGTTCCTGCAGTGTTTCTGCAAAGATAGAAAGCTTCTTACAGTATTGAGCACAAACCTTCTCATGGATCAGGCCCCTGAAGAGAACTTCTAGGCAAACTGATGCTCTGCAGCTCTGTGAAACGTTGACTCTGTAACTCGCGTGGCCAGCAGGGTTCACCTCTGCGAGCATCCGCTTGTTATTATCCCCACAGGTGCTGTGTGTGTGTGTGTGTGTGTGTGTGTGTGTGCGCGCGCGCCAAAAGGTGATGTTATATTTTTTCCAAATTTCTTTTCTTTGCCAGTTATATATGTTATACGAAAAGAATAAAACACAGGTGTCAGAATAATTGCACCTATGAAACAGAATTTTTTAAATTTACCAAATATGTGTGTGAGAAAACTGCAAAAATGGGGAAATGAACATAGATATGGTAGGCACTCAAATTGTTTTTCCGAGGTGTTTCAGAATTCTTTCCACCTACACTAAAACTACAACTGCTAAGTGTGCGTGACGACTGTGACATGTGACTCATGCTCCAGGACGTGGTTAGGTACTACTCAGAATTGTTATCCTTTTAGAATGTTTTTAAAAAGTGTATTTGTATTAATGTCTATTAATTCCACAAAATATTGGGTTTCAATGCAGAATATATGTCCATCATATGCCTGCCTCCATTAGTCTCCTTTTCCAACTCCTCCCCTTTTCTCCTTCCCCTTCCTTTTTTGTTTTTTGAGACAGGGTCTCTCACTACATAGCTGAGACTGGGCCCAGCCTCCAAGTGCTGGGCTCACGGGCGTGCACCACCATGTCTGGATATCTTTGGTCTAACAATAGTCTCTCTTCCACTTCCCTGTCACACGCTTTAGAGTCCACAGACTAGGAAGACCATCTGATATTTGCCTTTCCAAGTCGGGCTTGTTTTGCAAAGAAATATTGTTGGCCCTTTATCAAGATTGGTGAATAAATATAACTTACTTATTTGATGACAAAGTAGTTTATGACACAGTTAAGATTCTGATTTTATGTATGTCAACCACCTTTTTTGGATTCACCAGCTACCAGCTTTAATTCCATGCAATCATAAAGCTTTTGTATACCTCAGAGACACTAAGCACTGACTGTATGCATCGCGGAGAAGTGAGAATGCATCTAATTTGTTAAGATGGACAAAACAGCTTTGCGGTCGCCTCTGCGGAGCGCTAGGTGTCAGCGGCTCTGGCTGCCGCAGGTCCGCTATGCTAAACTGAAGATACAGCGCCGTCCCCACACGTCACGATAGCGTCACCTCGAGGCACAAGCCTAGCCGAGCTCTTTTCCTTTTGAACCACAAGGCAGCTTTTGGAGCCAATCCCCTTTTCCTTTCTCCTTCAGGGACCAGAGGTCACTAGGACAGGGGAAGGACTCCCGGAAGCCACAACAACGGCCCCAACTTCACGGAGTGCTCGGCCCCCAGTTTGCGAAGCGCGTGGGCAGTGCCGGCCCAGGGCACGAACTGCAGCCCAAAAGCGTTCCCTGGGACTGTTTTTAAGGACCTGGATTCCATTCTCTTAATTTAAAACTGTCGATCCCTCCCCAGATTCACTGGTCATGCCTTTCTAAGCACAACGTGCTAGTACAGCACACCTGTCTGGACTTTACATGCACACACACACACACACACACACACACACGCATGCACGCACTTTTTAGATGATCTGGTTCTCCAGTTTTTGCGAAAACCTCATTCTCTCCGTCCTACCTTCCCCAGCCAGACGCGGCGCCTCCCCACGCGGTTCTTCCAGCTCTGTGCCACCTCTGAATGCGTTACTGCGTTTCCAGATGTAACCGGCGCACAGATATTTTACTTTTTTCTCTTACGAGGCGATTCACGCTTAGAATGAGCTATTGTGTTTCAGGTATTCCAGTCACCTGGCCTGGCGCCCAGGAAAGGCCTAGTTAAGTGCCAGGAGGGAGGTTATTTTTCGCACAAATGAAAAGTGTAGGCAGGCTACAGTTAGGAAAAATGTATTGAGGCCTATTTGGTGATGTAGCCAGGAATTCCCACCCACGCAGAAAAGAAAAGAAAGTTTATTCCAAACCTAGGAAGTCTCAGCCCAAGTGCTCGTCAGGCAGTGATGGCGGTGGTGCTGCACAACCGAGTGGGTTTGTTAGAAGAGTTCTGCGCGGTGGGCACGCCCGCCGTAATACCAGCATACTGGAAGACTGAGGTTTCTAGAATCTGAGCACCGCTTTGGCAATTTAGCCAAACCTCTAAGAAAATGAATGAGTGAGTGAATGAATGATATAAACTCTGGGGGTGTAGCTCAATGTGGAGGCCTGGATTCAATCCCCAGTACCAGGAAACGGGTGTCACACGAGAGTGCCCAATGCGCACCTTTCTCTCCTCCGGGGTCGGGAATGGTTGGCTCGCTGCAGATTTCCCCGCCGCCTCCCGCGAACGCCAGGGGCTGCCAGTTCCCGGCCGCAGGGGGGCTCCCCGCCCTCGCGCAGGCCTGCGCCCCGCCCCGCCCGCCCGCCCGCCCGCGTCACGTGGGCGCGGAGCACACTCCCGCCTCGGCCTCCCCCTCGCGGCGGGGAGGGCGCGGCGCGCGGCGCACGGCGGGGAGATGCCGCGCGGGCCTGCGGCTCCCGGCCATGGCGAGGCTCGGCGCGCGCGCGCCCTGCGTCTGGCGGCTCGGCCTGGTCCTGGCGCTGCTGCGGGCGCCGCTGCTTCCCGCGGTCGCGGGCGCCGAGCTGGGCCGCTCCGACCTGAGCCTCATCCGGCAGCAGCAGCAGAAGCAGCGCGCGGAGGCCGAGGCGGAGGCCGAGGCCGAGCGGCCGGGGGTCCCCGGGGCGTCCGCTTCCCCTCCCGGGCCAGGTAGGTGCGGGGATGGCGCGGCCGGGCTGGATCTGCCGGGGCGCGGAGGCGGCGGCGGGGACGCGCGCCTGCCTGGTCCCCGGAGCGTGGGTCTGGCCCCGGCTCTCCCTTCTCCCCGCGTCCTTGCTGCCCCGGTAGCGACTGCGCCCACGCACTCGCGCGCACTCACCCCCGCACACGCGCGCAGCCCCCCGCGCCTCGCGTGGGTCCGCGTCCTGCGCCCCGGATCCCGGGCGACCCCGCCGCGTCCGCCCGCGCCGCCGCTTGGCCCCGGCCGCCTTTACATTTAGACTCGGAGACAGAAATCCGGATGATCGGATTATTGCTCTCCCTCCCCGTCCCTGGAAGGGCTTTGGGCTTTTGGGCTGGACACCTCCGGTACAGTGGGACAAAACAAAACAGAACGCTGCAGGGGATGAGTGTCGGAGGACCGGGAAAGGAGAGGCAGAAAGAGGACGCCATCGGGCCAGGCGCCGGCGTCTCCATCCCTGAGAGCGTCTCCCGTCCCTCGTGAACTTGCGGGGCGCAGGCTTGAGGCCGGGAGAGCGAGGAGAGGCGGTGTCCGCGGGGAGCAGCCCGGGTACCATTTTCTTAGCCCTGCCCAGCCCCCAACCCGCGCGGCACTGCTTGGGTGCAGACGCCGCCTGCTTTTTGGAAGGGTGGTGGTGGGGGGGAAGCCATCGATTTTCTAGAGGCTCAGATGAGGACATTTATTTCTGTTTTAAAATCCTGCCTAGTAACGTTATGCAAGATGCTGAGATGAGATTCCAAAGCGGAATCAGCACCCTATTTTTGTGTCGCTTGCACATCATTAGAAAGCAGGGCTCACGCCACCTGTGATTCACCGCTCGGCCAGGGCGATTTCATTTATGCCCGCGCTGGAGCAGGGAGGAAATCGCCGAAGTGTGCAGGACTGGGAGCTGCCTGACACCTGCTAGCCAGTTCCTACAGAACGCTCAAGTGTGGCCAGAAGTCCCGAGAGAGACAGTGCGGGCTGCTTCTCCGGCCGAGCCTTACATATTGGGAGTTGATGCCGCCGAGGTCTGGGCGAGGCTCTGGCTGGACCTCTGTCGGAGGGAGGGACGTGCGATTGAGTGTCTGCCCTACAAGAGCAATTTCATAAATTAACTATGAAACAGAAGTCTGGGCGCGCGCTGACGGCTTTTATGGTTTGCATTTGTCTTCTAGGAGTGGAAGCTAATTGAGCTTTGCCCAGGATAATCTGTGTATGTTGTGGTGAAAGGGATAACTACAGTAATCTGAAACCTTTATACACAGAAGGCAGATTAAAAGAATTGCTCCTTGATGTCTGTGTGGGGTGTGCTGAAAAAAAACATGCTTGTTTGGGAAATTAGCAGTCTTTGTTTTGTTCACCTATTCAGTTAACTGAGAGAGAGGAGCCAGTAGGCTGCAGACCAGCTTAGACCGGGAGAAGTAAGGAGACTCGGACTTCTGCCTCAGAAACCCAGAAGCCAGGGATATAGCTCAGTGGTACAGCGCCCGCCTGGGTAACCACAGGTCCTCACTTTGATTTCTGGTACCAAAAACCCTAGACCAAACCAAAACGAGAAAGTCCCCAACCCCAGTCCAATGGCAGTAAGAGAGCAACTCCTGCGCTGTGTGTGTGAGGAAGCACAGCCCTTGTGCAGAGCACAGCGGACCAGTCCCTGAATACCCTGTGGCCGCTACCTCCCCTGAACCGATTTACTTTTTCCAGACTTGTTCAGGGCCTGTCTGTCCTCCCACTCAGTCATCTTTTAAACGTTTAATAGGAGCATTTCTGCCCTCATCCTCCTGTGCTCTGCATCCTTCTGTCTCATGCTCAGATCCTGAAAAAAAGGTCCAGAGGAGGCATCTCTTGGACACCCTTTCCCCCTCCTGCAGCCTTGCCGGGGCCCCCTGAAGCTTAGCCACGCTGGTCCCTGTGTGTTCCGCTGCGTACCTTTTTCAGGAGCTGTTTTCTGTCCTTGGATTTCTTAGGCTCCCTCAAATGTCACTACCTGAGAGCCTCTCCTGACCAGTAGGTGACAGATGGTGACCTGCAAATTCTTCTGCGTCTGTTGTGGCTTCCCTGTTCGCAGGGCTTCTTAGGGCCCGTCTCCTACTAGCACAGAGGATCTAGGACTTTGTTTTGTTTCCCTTGAAGAGGATTCAGTCTGTGTGGACACCATGAATGAGCGAATGAATGAATCAATGAATGGGCTCTGCTAGGATCAGGGCTGTTTACTGTTTGCTAAGCCATCTTGTGAAATGCTTCCATGGAATTTAGCACATGTATAAAGATAAAGAAGTGTTATATAGAAAGATGTGTCTGTTAAGTATATATATTTCAGATCTTTCACATTAGCTGATTTCTATGTTTCTCTTGAGAACTGACTGATACTGAGACTGGAGCCCACTATCTAGGCCTGACAAGAATGTTTTTTGCTTACATACAGCTGTAGGCCTGTGACAGAAGGCATTAACGCACTACACCGTGGAATAGCTGACATTGAGTCTGTGTTTGTGCTTCACCTCTGTCTGGTGCTTTGGTTCTTGGGCCATGTCCTGGGAGAGTGGTAGAATTTTTCTCAGGCACAATTCATAACCTTTTTTTTTTCTTTTTTTGATACAGAGTCTTGCTGTGCAGTTCAAACTTGTAGTGATCCTTCTGCCTCAGCCTCCCAAGCGCTGCGATTACAGGCATGTGCCACCATACCTGGTTTCAGGGCCAGCATGGTATGCCCTGGGTTCTGAGGCTGGCACGGCATGTGGTACTGGGGATTGAACTGCAGTCCTTGTGCTTGCCAGGTGGGCACTTCAACCCTAGCCCTCAGGCACAATTTAGAGGACTAAGATACTTCACCACTGAGTATAGAACTGAGCACGTGTGTGCACAGCAGAGAAACAAATTAGGGTTGGTCTCTACACTTTATTATTCTAAACATTTATATCTCAGTATTGTTAAGCAAAAACAAATTGAGGTTCCAGCAACTTGAATATGAACTTTTAAAAACACTTGGATTTCAAATGGGTATGCTTGCATTTCCTCGTTGACTTATGAAAGTAGTGTGTTCACGGGCCAGTGAGAAGACACAGAGGCTGAGGTTAAGAAGCCCTCAGCCCATTGTTCTCCATCTGCAGCAATGTGCTCTAGAAGGAGATAGTTGAGGGGCTTCGGGAGGGCGACCTGGGGGCTGGTGGAACCGGAGACAGCCTCGCCTTCTCACTCGGGGCTCTGAGGTGGAGGTGGCGTGGTTGGGAAGGGCAGTGAGCCACATTTGAAATTCTCCATGCGAAGCTCAGGCACGGGCTCTCTGTGGATCTTTAGAGAGACTTTTGCATGCAGAGAAAGGCTAGAGGTGCACAGTTCGTTTCTGTGGTATGAAAAATTTTCAAGATACTTCAGGGATGTCTGTTTTTCGAGTTTTTGTATTTTAGAAAATGGCAGACGACCAAGACAGGGAAAGGGGAAAGATGGGAGGGGAAGAGAACAACAGAAACATGAAGATGTGATATGTACTGTAATCCTTATGTGCTGCAAACATGTGCAAATGCAAATAAAAATTAAGGAAACAGCTTAACATGATAAAAGACCCTATCGGTCCCTCAGCTTTCACTGATGAAAATTTAGGCATTCCTGGCTCACACCTCCCACTGTCCATGCCTCTCTTCTACGTGGGATTTTTTTCAACATTCCTTGTTTTGGAGGCATGACAGGCACGTGGGCACATGTGCTTCCCTTAACTGCGCTATTCTGACCTACAGGTACTGTAGTGTAGCCAGTGGCCGAATCCAGAGTTGATGGGGCATGTTTAGGTGAGCCCAGAAAGCTCCTTCCTGTCTCCGGCCAGCCCCGCTCCTTGCCCAAGCCAGCAGCTTGCCTGACTGTTCTCCCCAGAACCTCGTTGCATGTTCAGAGACGCGCGGGATCCTGTCTAACGCATAGCGTTGTGCCCACGTCGCCTGCTTAGAGTAACTGCCGAGACTTCCCTAAGACTTCAGTCCTGCTCTCGCGCTCTCCGTAGCATGCCTGTGTCCCTCGGATCCTCCTTCTGCTGTTGGAGTTGCTGCCTTTGCTCGTGGCTGCTGCTGCAGCTGTTGGCTCGTCCACAGATGTGACTGTCGGGAATGGAGCCACAGCATTCTCCCTGTGCTTTCTATGTGGGCCTGCTTTCATATCTTTTTTTTTTTTTCTTTCTGGTATTTTAGGGAAGGGTCTACAGGGTGTTCAGGGTCTCACTACTAGATGGGACTCATGGTGATCCGCCTGTTCGCAGCCTCCCAAGCGCTGGGAGTGCAGGCGTGCGCCACCGCACCCAGTCTCCATTGCTGCCTCAGCGCACCCCTGGTCAGGGCCAGCACAGCAGGCTGGGCATCAAACCTCTGGTCCCGGTGCCTGCTTTCAGTCACTTTAATCCACTGAGCTGTTTGGCCGGCTCTGCTTTCACATCTTTGGACAAATGCTCAGGAGTGAAATTGCTGGGCCAAGAGGCTTTTTTTTTTTCTGTACAGAGTCTCACTACGCAGCTTGACTCAAGAGTGATCCTCCTGTTTTCAGCCTCCCCAGAGCTGGGACTACAGGTGTGTGCCACCACGCCTGGCCTCAGTGGCCAGCACAGTGCACCTGGGGGCAGGGCCGGCACTGCATGGGGTGCTAGGGACCTAACCCTGGTCCCTGTGCTTGCCCAAGCAGGCGTTAGTCTGCTGAGCTATTTCGCAGGCCCCCAAGTGGCATTTTTAAAAATTTATTTAGGTACCAGGAATTGAATTTAGAACTTTGCATGCATATGCCAGGCAGGCACTGTGCTGCTCCGCTCTCTCCCCATACACTACAGGTGTATTTTTAAAGTTTACCAAAAAAAGGTTTTTCCCTCCTGTTTTGTATAGCTACATTTATCTCGCTTAATAAAACCATTAATTAAAATTAATATACTGTACTATATTTTAAAGTTCATTTGATTTAAAAATTTTTATTTATTTAAAATTTTCATTGTGGGGCCAGGGAGGCAGCTCAGTGGTATAAGCTACCAGTGGCAAGCAGAAGGTTCTGAGTTTGATCCCCAGTACTGAAAGAAAAAATTAATTAAGTGTACCGAAAGTGTATAGCATTGCCGGGCGTGGTGGCATATGCCTGTAATCCCAGCACTTGGGAGGCTGAGGCAGGAGGATCAGCACAAGTTTGAGACCAGCCTGGGCTACAAAAGTGAGCTCAAGGCCAGCCTGAACTGCATAGCGAGACCCTGTCTCAAAAAGACAAAAAAAAAAAAGTGTATAGTGTAATGTTTTGATATGCATAGTAGATTGCAAAGCAAATTAACATATCCATTCTTAGCACCACATGGGCTGAATAGTTATCTATGCCCTGCTGGGGTTAAGGGAATGAAATTATTTTCTTATCAAGTGTCTGGTTAACAAGATAGTAGTATAATCTAGACTACAGTTGCTACCTTGGGCCTCTGGATTTATGTCTGTCTGTCTTGCCATTTATTTCTGGCCATGGTCACTGGGTTTTTTTTTTTTTTTCCTACTTGTTTCTCCCCTCCGCAAAAACATTTATGTACTTTTATTCAGCGCAAGGAATCTGAAAGTCCATGTGAAAAGTGGGACTGCAGGCTGCTGATGCTGTTTAAAAGCACTCCTGCTCCCCGGGCCCTGTTCCCAGATAGGGTCCTCGGGGTGTCTTTTTGTACCCAGGGGGAGCTCATTCTTGGTTGCCAGTCACAGGTTGGAAGCACAGCCACTGTGTTGGATGGGAGTCTGGTTTGTTTTAGTGGTGGTTTTACAGTGTTCTTCATGAGACTGAACAGACACTGTACCAAATATTTTTGTGAAACAAAACTCTTCCCCCAAGTATGTAAATATTGAACTTGACTCCCTTTCAAAGTTCTGTCTTCCGGGGTTAGCTGCGGGATTGTTGTCATTCATTTACTTGGCTCAGTGTTAGGTTTTTTTTTCCCTTTTTTGTCCAACTGCCTTAGCTAGCAACAATGCGATGTTTTCCACCTGCACTTGTAAAAGATGTGCTTTCAGGTAGTTACCTGGAAGATGCTAAAGCCGTGAGAGCTGTGTGTGTGTGTGTGTGTGTGTGTGTGTGTGTGTGTGTTAGTGCAGTGTAAGCATACATAAACAGCTTCTGTTTGACTGGAGGTGCCTTTTTAATTGGCCCTTGTGTGAGCAAAATCCACATGTCCAAGACACATCAGATTTCTGTGCCTTTTAAATTCCTTGTTTTTAAAAAATGTATTTAGGGTCTACAGGATCTACAGGCTCTCACAATGGTAAATCAGACTCGTAGTGATCCTCCTGTTTTCAGCCTCCCAAGTGCGGGGATTATGGACGCATGCTATCATTCCCAGTCTCCATCACTGTCTCAGTCACTGTCTCAGTGCACCTTGCGGGGCAGGGCCAGCAGGGCCTCCTGGGGAACAAATCCCAGCTGCTGTGTGGTACCTGAGCTGGTGCGTTAGTCCCCTGAGCTATCTGGCTGGCCATCCTTATCATAATGGCTAGGCTTGTTCTTAAATACTTCTGGATGATACCTGGGTGATATCTTAGCAGAGAAAGGTGGACTCACTTGTGCAGAAACGAGTGGGTGATGCCAGGTGCCAGGGCAGTGAGGTCAAGGCAAGGGTCATTGCTTCCCATCAGTACTACCATGTCAGTTTTGCCTGGGTGACCTAGCCAGCCAGACTGTGGAGTACCTCAGCAGACACAGTAAGATTTGAAATGAATTCCCTTCATAGGTAACATTTAATTTTCATTTAATGTGGATTTTTGGTTCCTCCAGCAAGTTTTTGTATCATAAACATTTAGGGAAAATTTTCAAACTTCAGTCAGTAGTTGCAAGCATTATCGCTTATTGTGCTTAGTTCAGTTTTATACCTGGTCAGGGAAAGTATTAGTTATAAATGCTGTATTTTTTTATTCATATATGAGCCCTGTTGAAATCGAGAATACTTATCTGGTTAAGCCAATTGCAGTTGCTATCTGTGGACTCAGTACTACCTGGGTGTAAGGTGACCCTTTGACCTGCGGGGCTCTGGTGGCCATGTCCCTCCTGAGCTCAAGTCCTTTGTTTATCCCTGAGGAATTCCTCTAGGGTAGTGCTGGTTAACCTTTCAGAGCTTTCAGTCACAATAAATAGCCAGGGGGTGTCATAGTACTGCTGTCTTTTGTCCTTCTAAAATCTTATTCCCATCTACCCACTCATGTTGTTGTTGGGTTTTTTTGTTTTGTTTTTTTCAGTAGTAAGAATGTGCCCAAACCAGAAAAAGGGGGTTTCGTGGATGATCTCTGTTTCCTAAGGGGTCCTGCTTAGTGAAGCTTATCCCTCCCTGGCCAGCAGCCTTAGGTTTTGGGGAGGGGAAGAAAGGCAAGCTGTGCCGCTTGGTGCCTGTGCCGGTGCCACTTGGTGCCACTTGGTGCCACGTCCTTCCAAAGCTGAGCCCAGGGCCCGTGCACTTTCACTTCTGCACTAAATTTGTATATCAATGTCTGGGCGACAGAGACCAGGCTCCCAAGAGCGTGTAATTACTGTGAATCTGAAATAGATGGAGACCGTGCCTCTTGCACAATGGGAAACGTGCCACCAGGAATGGTGAGCATGGCAGAATTTATTTCACCCTTTATCTAAATAAAATGAAGTGTGTGTGAATCAGTAAGTGTATTGTGAAACAATGGATTAAACTCGTATACCTACAGTGAAGAAGTGTCCTTATGTTTAAATGAACCAGTGTTTTTAAAGTCTTTACACTTAAATTTTTTTTTGCTAAAAGAAGTCCTATAAAATCTACTTTGTAGTGTACATACAGCATCTGAGCTGTTAGATTATGGACAGTTAGCAGAGCAGCTTTGGTCTATGCTTCCAAAATCTCAGTGTTTCCTTAATAGGTTTCATTAATGTAATAAAAATATAGTTCATTATAATTATGTAAGAAAAATATTTGGGTAGCAAGGGATGAATTAACTAATTTGTTCTTCCGAAGTTGTTAACACAGAAGCAATGTTTCGAGTATAAAGTTAAGGCCGGGCATGGTGGCTCACGCCTGTAATCCCAGCACTTGGGAAACTGAGGTAGGAGAATTGGTGCAAGTTCGAGACCAGCCTGGGCTACAAAAGTGAGCTCATGACTAGCTTGAATTGTATAGCAAGACTCTGTCTCAAAAAGACAAAACAAAACAAACAAACAAACAAAAACTATACTATTCACTATTCAGGAAAAAGGGGATTCACCCTGCAGGCTCTACCAGGCTCTGTGCCCTGCAGTAACCTTTCTTAAAACCTGGGCTCTTAGGTGACCCTTCTCTCTGCTTGGCTCTGGCTGTGCTGGAGAGCTTGTTGCGTAGAGAAACTGTGGCATCACCTGGCTGGCTGACCAAGTAGGATTAAACTGCTAAGCGGAATTTGATGGATTTTTTTCAGAGCAAATGGAACAAGAGGCAACTTGAATTGCCAACCGATTCAAGTTTGGGAATTAAAAGAATCAAGGAGGGTCAAATAGCTCAGTGGATTAAAGCACCTGCAAGCAGGTGGAGGGACTGGGGGTTCAATCCCAGGCTGTGCCAGCTCCAACCCCAGGGCGCACTGAGACGGTAATTGAGACTGGGCCTGGTGGCGCCCGCCTGTAATCCCAGCTCTTGGGAGGCTGTAAACAGGCAGATCACCACAAGTCCAATCTAGTAGCAAGATCCTGAGCACCCTGTAGGCCCTTCCCTAAAAAAAATAGGGAAAAACAATGGAATAAAAGAATCGAGGGTTTGCGTTTGCAGCCCGCTCCTGTCCCGTAGAATTTCACATGGTTAAGGGGTCCTGTACCTCGGTAAAGCTTCACCGCGTGGGAAATAATGGTGTAGGAAGGGGGAGATTTGGGGGATCCTAGACAAGAGAGACGTAGCAACATGGAGGTCCAGTCTGCGGGGCACACTGTGTCCACGAGTGGGGATGCTTCTCTTCCTCCTGCATGGGAAGGTACTCAGTATCCCTTGTGCCTTAGGAGGTAGAGGTGCAGGGAGCCGAGGGGAGAGCCAGGGGGCTCCATGAGAATCCTGAAAACGATATAATTTGAAGATGCCCAGTGTTCAGAGAGAGGCGAGTTTCAAAGGAATTCCTGACCCTGTGAAAGATTAAGCAAAGCTGCCCTGATTAATCAGGTCTTCGTGCGTGCCCCTGGTAAGAAGAGCGCAGTCAAGGACCATGTAGGCTTTCATAACGTTTTTATTAACACATGAGGTCTTCCTGTTATGGTGCAGATGTGTGGGTAAAATTAGAAAATACAGTAGCAGCATAACCAGTCCTGCCAGAAAGCTTTAATCCTTATTAGGGGAGGCTGCTCGGGGCGCAGGCCGCTGGCCAGATCTTTCAGCCCTCTTTTATGTGGAAGATTCTGGGATGTCAGAGGTGGGCCACCACCCTGGCTCTGCCTCTTTTGGCTTTTCCATCCTCTTTGCACGATGACTACCAATATGTGACAAATGCCTTTTGAGAAATCACCGGGCTGTGATTTATATCCAGCTTTATGCTATAAATTGGCAGATACCTTAGATCTGAAACCCCCCTCTGTTCAGAATTTTTGGCAGGGACGGCATCTGAGCTCTTGGCTGTTCCACCGGTGTCGAGGTCACTGAGGTGAAATTAATAACCTTAATGTGGGCTCTAATGACTTCTGCAGGCCTGCTCAGAAGACTCAAGCAGTTTTAGCAGGTGAGGGGCAGGCCTGGTTGGGAATAATTCTCAGAGAAGGCATTTACAGGAACTTAAGCCTTTTCTCACCCACTGAATAAGTCTTAAATTTTGGTCTTTAAACGATTTGCAGGTCAGAAGTGTAATTTCAGCTTCCACTGATTTAAATCTGTGATTGAACTTGTTTTCCTCACCAGCGCTATTCCAGGCCATCTTTAAGCTCAGCGACGCCCGTGTTTCTCTTACTTTTTTGAAGTTGCACCTTCCCTGGATTCAGTAATAACCAATTACATCAGAAGAGCTCGATGCCATGAGGCGCAGATGCAGGGTGACGGATTTGTTTTGCCGACTAGCTCTGTGTCTTGCAGAAATTTTCTTTCCTTTGAAAAGCCAAATGGAGAAATTTGTATTTCAGCATGTTGCCGTGTTCCAGAGATAAATAAGAGCATGTGTTTGAGGCTTGGAGACCTGCATCTTTAGAGAAAAACCTAGGCACAGATGTAATGATGAAGAAGACAGGCTGCCCCTGACAAATCCAAGCCTCCTGTGGGCACCGTGCTTCTGGTGTGGAGGGACTGGTGCCAAGGGCAGGACTCTCCGCCAGGGCCGAGGGGGTGGATTCCAGAGGTCAGGGACGGGCTTGACCAAGGCCAGTGAAAGCACGTGGACTCGGTTTATTTACTCCTTGTCTTTTTCTGTCACCACCCCTTATCAGTAATATAATATGAGGCCTCTATTAAGTCTTGGAATAATGTGTTACTAATCCCATTATGTTGGAAATTATACTTAATATTAAAAGCGGGAGATGCTCTCCCCTGTATTGTGCGGATCACTAAAGCATCTTTCTCCTGTGAAGCGTGAAAGTAGAAAAGAATCGTAGTTTCACGTTCCATTCAGCCGTCTCTGCCTCGCTCCCGCCTCTGCGACCTCACCTGCTCAGCTGCCTTATCGGTATTTCCAGCTGGGACCCCCAGGGCTCTGGGTGTGGACTGGCCTGTGCTTCAGTTTCCTTGGGTCTGGCCCTGCGCTTGTGCTTTCTCTCCACCTCATGGAATACTTCTCTTTCCTTTTTATGAAAAGCCACTGCCCATGAGTGACTCGTCGCCCATGGAGGGAGAGTCGTGAAGCACGTGCTGGCCTTCTACCACTCTACCTCTGACTCCACCACCACAGGCATGCCCTTCCCACCCGCTCCCTCTCCCTCTCCCTCCTTGGTCTTCTGCAGCCTGACCTTGCCCCTTCTTCTTCCTGTTAGCATGCCAGTGTCCTCCACTGTCCTGCAGAAGCCGCAGCAGTCCCCCTTCAGTCTTCTCCTGCCCTGCGTGAAAATGTGAGGAGACCAGCAGAAAATCTGAGCCCCTCTCTGACCTGGGACTCCCCGCCAGCCCAGCGCCAGTCCTCCCCACCTCGAGAGTGACAGCGCCGGCACCTGCAGTCCCCATGTTGCGTGTTACTTCTCCGTCTGCAGCTCTTCTGCATCCAGAGCACACCAGCGTTGCGCTTAAAGATGGCCTGGAATAGCGCTGGTGAGGAAAACAAGTTCAGTCACAGGTGTCAGTCAGCACCCCGATAGCCTGGCTGATGGGACTCCAACTTCGGACATCGTCTTCGATGCCACTTCTGTAGAAAAAAGGTGGTCCAGTTTGAGCAGGACACCTCTGTCACCTGCTCAGGCCCTGTAATTCACCTAAGGCCCCATTCCCTGTCCCCTTTCTTGGTTTTCCTCTAGACTGGAAGCCAGAGGAGCCCAGGTGCAAGAATTTGTGTGGATGAGGCTATTTCGTTAAACACTAAATGCCTCCACAGAGACAGATATTTGGGTAACTGACTGTTTTCTTTCACCCCCACACTTGTGCTGCCTTCTCAAGGCCGCGTGTGTGAAAAAAGGTCTTGCATGAGGAAAAGCTGCAGGCGCGTAGGATGGAGGGGGAGAGTGAGGCCAACATTCGCAGGAGGAGAAGCTGGTTATTTGCTTGAATCCCGCTCATGTCCTGCGCTGTCCTTAGTGATGGCAACGTTGCCACAGTAACTGGTTTCACTCATCTTAAATTTTTTTTTTTTTCCTTTTTGGACAACACCTACTATTTTTCACCTGTATCCCAGGCATGATGCACAGTGTCAAGTCTATACAAATGAAACTTGTTGTCCCCCTACAAAGAGACCTGGTAAAGACACAGAAGAGACCACGAGGGACAGAAGACGGTGACAAGTGTGCGGGAGGGGGTGTGGAATATTGCTGAAACGTTGATTTGGAGACACTAATTTTGCCTGACTTTCCTTTGGAAAGGCACAAAGAAAGTGAGTTCAGAATTATGTAGGAAAGCAGAATAACAGAGATTATTTCCTTGTCTTGACTTGTAGCTGTTGTTCTATTTCTATAACAATGCAGCAATTATTTTCTTTCCATCTTTAGTAGCCCCTGAAGTTCTTTCTTTCTACTTTTCGTGGCTCATCATTCCCCTTTGTCAGAAAAGCAAGCAACAACCTGGCCCCTTCCCGGAGCCCGCTTTCTTGAAGAAGCTGTGCCGATGATGCCCTTCCTTAAATGTCCTCCCTTCCTCCCTTAAAGGAAGGGACTGAGCTCAGAATCCACAGCGAGCCTCATCTCTGTTGGCTTTCCAGACCCATGGTATGCGAGCAGTGCGTTCTGCTTTTAGTTCATACGTAGCAGGAGTTTCTTTGCCATTGAAACAGTGGGCATGTCACCAGATGAACTAAAGTGTCCCGCGCTTGTCACATATCCGCCCCATGCACAAGCCCAGCCCAGACCTCTGGTGTCTTGGTGGCTCCTACCACATCCCTCGCCTGCGTCTGTGCCAGCCTGCTGACCCCTCCCGAGTCTAGCATGAAAGCAATGCTGGCATCTCATCTTTCCACGGCAGCCAAATTCTATTTCCATGCCCCTCCCTCCACAAGCCAATGGGTGATTTAAAATATAATTCTGTTAATGATTGTGGTTGCAATGGTTGAATGGGGACTTAAAAAAAAAAAAAATAGAATTGTGCGTAGCCATTGCCGACTTTCTGATAGACCAGAATGCTCGTGAAAAAGTAATATCAAGAATTTTAGGTATTCCTGAAGGTTTTTTCTTTATTTTTAGATGAGCTCAGTACAGCAAGGGGTCATTTAGGTGGAAATTTCCAAGGCTGTCACATTTATTCTAAACTGTGTGCATCAATACACATTTTTGTGGATATAAAGGTTGTTCTTGCCACTTAAAGCACTCTGTATGGAGTGTCCACGTTTAAGGAAAAAAAAAAAATCTGAAATTCTGTGCATCTTCCATGCTGGGAAAGCTGAGACGGGACAGGTGGCTGCACTAGGAAGCATATGGCGACTTGTGCCTGCTTCCCTGGGGCTCTGGCCCAGGGTGCCAGGGGTCCTGATGTGCTGGGGTTGGGGGAGGGGAATGAACCTCCCACGTGACCACCCCTGGCGTGGGAACTGCAAGAGGACATGGAGGGGCAGCTTCTCGTTTCAGGAAAGACAGTGTCCTAACTCAGCAGAGAGTCCCTCTGCAGCTCCTCTCTGTTGTGTTTGCCCAGTCCCCAGCCCCAAGAGCCGGAAGCCATCCGGAGTCTGTCTCCTCTGACTCGTAACTGGGCTTCAGTGTCTTTTTCCTGCTGTCGCCGCCGTCTCCCAGCCGCTGCCCTGTCTGGGGCCCGCCATCTGTCGGGGTGGGGCGGTGACCTATAAGGTCTCCCTGTCCTTAGGTCCCTCGAACTCCAGCAGTCACTTTGCAGACACTCGGCTGCTCCTATACAGTACAATCCTGCTGCAAAACACGTTCATCCTAGGGCTATTAAGATGTGAAGTCTCCATCAGGCTCCTGCCTGCCTCCAACTGTTGATGATGAAAACTGAAATCCAATAATGTGTGCCCACGTGCCCTCTTCCAAGATGCAATTGTGAAAATTTTATCTTATTTATCTTTAGCAGGCCTCACTTAATCCCTGGCAACTTTCCATGCACAAGTGATTTTTTTTTTAATAATTATAAAACAATTATAGGGGCTGGGGAGATAGCTCCATGGCACAAGTGCCTGCCTGGCAAGTGCAAGGTTGTGAGTTCGAACCCTGATCCTGCAAAAAAAAAAAAAAAAATTGTGAAAAAATTAAAATTTAAAATCAAGGACATAGTGATAGGTTTTCCACGGTGTTGCAGCAGAGAAATAGGTAGAAGGAAAAAGGGAAAAGGGCTTTATTTTCTTGGAGGACATGGAGAGAATTTGGGGAAGATAAGGAATTCTCTGAATTGGAACAAAGGGAGGCTGAGGCTTTTATGGCCTTTTGTTTCAGGAGGATGTTTAGATATACTTGAGGAGCTGATTGGGGCCTTCCCTGAGGTGACGGGACAGGTGAAAGGAAATTGCACCCCGGGCTGAGTTGGAGAAGAAGGGGGACATGGTGTTTGGGAAGATAAGTTGTAGTTTTAAGGGCTTCCGCCATATGAGATGACCACCATAATGACTCAGCAATTCATACTAGGGCTAGAACCTATCACATAGAACATCAAGTAATGGGCGAATAAATGAATCTTAGAGCTTAACTGTATGGGGTGGATTCCAAAGATATTTCACTTTGGTGCTGTGTGTGTGTGTATATTTTTTTCGTCTTTTAGGGAAGGGTCTCCAGGGTGTTCAGGGTCTCACTACTACATCAGACTCATGTGATCCTCCTGTTTACAGCCTCCCAAGAGCTGGGATTACAGGCGCGTGCCACCACGCGCAATCTCGATTACTGTCTCAGTGTGTCCTGGGGAGGTGGGTCTGGCTTGGCAGGCCTGGGGATTGAACCCTCCGCCCCTGTGCCTGCTTGCAGATGCTTTAATCCGCTGAGCTATTTGGCCGGTCCTGGTTTAACATGTTTGTACAAATAGTGTATTTGTGTTTCATAGCCACCAGGTTGTGCTCCGATAGAGCGGCAGGGTGTGAAGACTGCATTGTAGCCACCATATTCTTTGATGAGTCACTGGTTTGTTGTGCTGTCTGGTCACTTTACCTGTGTAGGCCCTTTTGTCCTTGGTCATCTCTGCTCCATGTATCATATTTTTAAAAATTTTCTTTCTTTTATTCATAAAAGAGATTGGATCAAGGGCCTTTGTATTGAACTACATCCCCATTCCTTATTTTTTATTTTGCAAAAGAGTCTTGCTGGGTTGCCCAAGTTGAGCTTGAATTTACCATCCTCCTGCCTCCGTTTCCCAGGATGGCGGGATTACAGGTCTGTGCCACCAAGCCCAACCTCTGTGATTTTTTTGGCAGATGTATGTTGAATTGTCGCCCTAGCGCTTCCTTTTCCCTCTCTCCTGCCCATGCCACTCTCACATCCACACCAATGATGGAAATGGTTGGGCATAAGACCCTTAAGCTGTCGCCAGTCATGATCCTGTCACGCAGAGAAAAGCAGCCCAGCTATGAAGAGAAAAAAGACCAAGCCAGTACCCGGAGTGGGGTTCCTGCCTGCAGTCATTCCCCACATCCTGCTGGGTCCTGCTGTCTCCGTGGTTGGCTTTTCTGTTCTTCCCCAGCATTCCAGGAGCTGATCGGTTCCCAGAATTGCTTCAGCAAATGCTGATTGGCTTTCGAGCAGAAAGACTTCCCTCCCTCTGTGTGTGGTTTCCTATGCTAAGTCCTGACATGAATCTGCCGACACTTTCCTCTCGCACTGCTGCGTCCTACGTCTTCTTGTCCCCAGCGCCAGCAGAGACCTTCTTGGCCCTCCGTGGACCAGGAAACTTTCATGGCCCGTGGTTATCTTTCCCTTACTGGATCTCTGAGGCTCCTGCTTGAAGATCTGATGCGTGGTAATTTGCTTAGATTTGCCCATGTTCTAGTGTTTATTTTGTCTCTTGAGCTTCGGAATTCTTTCAGACACTTTTGTCCACCCATGTTATATCCCAGAATGCCTAACGCTCTGTGAGTGCGGGCCAGGTTTATGTGTGATTTGGAGTTACGTGTCTCCTTGTCAGGGCACTGCCGCGACCTGCGTGCCTGTGGTCTCTCATCTTCATGCCTTTCACAGTGCTACGCATACATTAAATATTCCAAAATTCTTTTTATGTAAAAGACATTTTTGCTCAGTATTGTACAAAGGATGATGGTTTTAAAATTAATAGAAAAGTCATGAACAATAGAATTAGCTTCTTCCCCTGCCCCTATACTTTTATCTCTTTGCTTTTCTGCCTCTTTTTTGGGGTCTTATTAGCACTTAGATTGTCACATTTTGGTCCTGACATTAACCTCCCGTCTTCTCACTCTGCCTCCTCCTTTGTGGCACCTGCATCTCTCCTCACTTGAGAGGACTAATTTAGATGTCCTTAGGAATTTTGCTCCCTAATGGGGATCTTTGTTTTTCTCCTCCCTGTACTGCTCAAGGGCCTCAGAGGAAGAAAACACATTTCTAAATCTACATTGCAAATCAGCTCATTTGAATAATTAGCCCTCAGTCATTATCAAATAAAAGTTCTCTTTGGCACAAAAAGCATAACTAATGAGAACAGTTATTAAGTTATTTTCTTGGCACTTATCTAAAACTTGTGGCTGGCTGATTGTCAGTTGGGAGCCAGAAGGTTGGATGGGACCGCAGCGAAACAGGAGGTGGAGAATTCAGATCCAGCGCCCCCCATCTGGGCCCCACTGGGATGTGCACCCCGAGTCATGCTCCAAGGCTGCTGTGGTCCGCACAGCTGGAAGAAGATTCACCCTACAGCTGTGCAGGAAGATGTCCAGGCCTGGGCTTTGGCGTTGAAGCACCTGGATTGAACCTCTGTCCTCCCCTTAGTTCTATTCTTAGGCCAATGACCAAAACTTCTCTGAGACAGAGGCAATGACATGACGACTTGTGGGTGACATCATGTATCTAAAATAGCCAGGACTCACAGACACCAAACCGTTACCACTGTGTCACTGTAAATTACGTGTTTCAGAAGTATAAACATCACATTGGTTTTTATATTACATCAGTAAGGGTTGAATAAACAGAAGAGATAGCATGCATGTTTTACAGATTTCTAGTAGAGGAAACTGGATTTTTCATAGTTGAATTGTACCTCTCACAAATCTACTCTAACCTTCCCTGGTGGGGGAGTGGTTAGGATTCGTCACTCTTACAAATGTCCTCTAAAAGTCATACATGTGGCTGGGCATGGCAGTGCTTGCCTGTAATCCCAGCACCCAAGGAGCTGAGGCAGGAGGACAAGGCCAGCCTGAACCACATTGCTCAACTCTGTCTCAAGAAAAAAAAAAAAAAAAGAAAAAGAAAAAAGTCATCCATGTTTTTGTAGTAAGAAGTATTGAAACAGGTTGCAGATTTACTGTTTTCTTTTAAAACAACTTAGAACCAACATTGTCTTTGAAACATTGCATGCCACGAGCAAACAAGAAAAGCATATTTGATAGCCAAGTATTAGTCATGGGCCCATCTGTGAGCTTCAAGTTTTGATTATTTTATTGATCCCTTTTCTTTGGCTGAGAAGACAAATTGGCTCTTAAGAAAGGCTCACTCCAAGCAGTAGCTCTCCTCCTTCTTTTGTTGGTTCAGAACAATCTTAACTTGAACTAGAATATTCCTCAGCATACAAATAAGTCAGCCAAGTGTGGCTGTTATCTTTTGGAAAACTTTGTACTGAAAAAACAATACAGAGTTTCTTCTTTGTGGGAAAAATAAGGGTGCGCTGCACTCTCCTTTTTCTTTGTAGCTCTGGCACCGTGTTGGGTGGTTTTGTTTGTCCATTACAGCGGTGCATCTTGGAACAGTGTCTCTAGGAAGGAATTCTGCAAAACATACAAAGCCTGTTTTTTTTAGAATGCCTACCTCGAAGGAGTGCTGAAGCTTCTTTCTCTCCAGCATTGCCCCCGCCACTCCTCAACAGATCAAGCAGTGCATTGATTGGCTCCAGAAGCTTCTGTTCTGGGAGACTTGAGGCTGGCTGAATTTTCAGATAGTATGGCAGTTGCATCTAAATAGTTAAAACTTCTGAACATTAAAATTCACGGGTAAAAAAAATTAAATTCACAGGTAAATATTCGTATTTTAGGAGGTCTTTATTAAACTTAGAAACCACATAGTAAGTGTGCAGAGATTAGTTGGCATTCCTACCATTCTAGAAGACGGAAATAAGAGAATGCTGAGTGATTAGGATTCATTAGGGGTTCATTAAAAGTTCCTCCTCAGAGATCTGGCTGAGGGCCCTGGTCCTCCCTGGCCGCAGCATCGCCGACAGCCATGTCTGCTGTGACCACTGCCCTGCGGGGTGCTGGCTCGAGCTCGGGGCTGGCAGCTGGGCCCTGGGCCTTGTTTACAAGCCTGAGATGCACTTGGAGGCTGGGGTAGTAAAGCATTTGAGTGGTTTTGGAGCTGGAAAAAAAAAAGTTCTTCCTCAGAATAAGGGGTGTGTCCAAATGAATATAGTAGGTCAGGTGAAGGCTTAGAAAGTTGGTGGAACAAAAAGGGGAGCATTATTTAGGAATTATTTTTGATCCATTTTGGATACAACTGAAAACAAAAGACTCAGCTCTGTTAAACTGACTTTTTTCCCTGTTTTTCCAGAACTGGGCAAATAGCAGGAAGTCGGTATGGACTCTGAACTTTTTTCATTGCATACTTTTCTGAGTGGCTAGATTGATGCTTAAGTGTTTTGCTTTTGTGTGTGTGTATTTGCATCTTGATTGGTTGGCTGGAATGGCAAAGGCCAGTAGGTCAACCAACGGTTTCTAACTTGATGTTCTGCTAAAAAAAGATTTGATCTGTGCAGCACCGTTTAATTGTTGTTGTTGCTGTTGTTCTCTGAGGCTTTGTCTTACGAGGAAGAATTACAAGAGTTGATGTTAGAGTGATAATGTCTTGAAGCTTGCAAATTCCAATAATTAAAAATTAAGTATGATGATTTGAACTACTGAGATGGAGAACTGATCCGCCTGATCCGCCTGCAGATCCGGGCGGACGTTCTTCATGCACAGAGTCTGGCATTTTGACAACAGTTTGAGGAGCAAGGTTTTGCTGTCAAGGCACTTAGCATTTAGGGATGAAGAAGGCGTAGGCACACGGAATGTGAGGCC
Organism: Capromys pilorides; assembly: GCA_004027915.1. Taxonomy (NCBI): domain Eukaryota; kingdom Metazoa; phylum Chordata; class Mammalia; order Rodentia; family Capromyidae; genus Capromys; species Capromys pilorides. The sequence goes on along the minus strand of PVKN010001265.1, from coordinate 18,549 downwards.
AGGTGCCGTGGTGCGCTTGGGTGAGTCACCTTTCGGCTAAGGAAAACAAATAGCTGCAGTGTAGGCCAGGAGGCTTGTTTGGCTTGGTCTCAGAGGTTTTGGTCCATGGTCGGCTGGCTCCACTGCCTCGGCCCTGGGTGAGGCAGCAGCATCAGGGCCAGGCCTGGCGGAGCCTCATGGCAGGCAGCAAGCAGAGCGCAGAAGCAAGGGGAAGCCCAGGGTCGCCCTTCAGAGGTGCCGCGGTGGCCGACTCTGCTAGCCTGCCCGGGAGGTGCATTTCCTCACGGTCAGTCCACTGCTTCCCAAGACTGACTGTGACAGTGCCGTTAGCATGTCCGTGTAGGAGGAACAGGGTAGAGACAGTGGCTGGTGGGTCAGGGGTGGGCTCCCCACGCACGGCTCGATGACCTGCCGTTTCATCGCTAGGGTTGCACAATCTATAGAAATGGTGATGGATGGAAAGGAGTAAGGAGGCTTTTGTTTCCGGTTCAGTTCTTTTCTCTCTCTCTCTTTTTTTGTAGGACCGAGGTTCGAACTCAGGACCTTGCACTTACCAGGCAGGCACTTGTGCCACGGAGCTTTTTCCCCAGCCCCTCAGTTCTTCTCTTGGTGGACAGTGTGTGGTTCAGATCTAGGATCCCCTCTCCCAGCTTCGCTGTTCTGAGGCAGAGCTCAGGGAAGTCCCTGCACTGCGCAGGCTCGCCCAGGAGGAGTTCAGGGCCCAGCGTGTGGCCTGGCAGGATGTGACTCTGTCCAGCCCCCGTTCTCTCTCAGCTTCTGGTCCCCTAGGAGGTGAGCAGCTCTCCTGCCCCGGCCTCTCTGCCCTGCAGCTCTGCCTTGCAGTGGGGTGAAGGCAGGAAGCTGTGAGCTGAAGTGAACATCTCCTCCCGGCGGGGGCTTTGTCCCAGCGACAGCGAGCGAGGTGCAGACAGAGGGGCCCTTGGCGCAGCTTAAGAGACCAACCGGAAACAACCTTTGGGTTTGGCTTTTTATATTTGCTCACATACTGGTTGTAGTAATGATTTCCCCCACATATATTCTGTTTTTTTGAAAGTTCCATTTTAATGATGAGAGATTTCAGAATAGAGAAATGTAGTCTATATGTGACTGGTGCCCATGTAACTCACCACAGATTATATATTAGCTTTCTAAACATATTTCTTTCTATCTATCTATCTATCTATCTATCTATCTATCTATCTATCTATCTATCTATTTTTGAGATAAGGCCTTGCTATGTAGCCCAGGCAGAACTTAAACTCATAGGGATCCTCCTGGCTCAGCCTCCAGAGGGCTGAGACTATACGGAACTATAGACATGCACCACCATGCCCAGCTATTATAATATTAATGCATACTAAGAGTGTGCATATAATGGGATTCACGGTGATATTTCCTTACATGTATAACATGCGTACGTCATGTGTGGATCTGGGTTATCACCAACCATCCTCCTTTAACTTTTCCTCTTTCTCTGCCCAGAACCCCTCTCTTTTTAGTGCTTTTTTTTTTTTTTCCCAAATTACTGGTTTAATAGTTCTTTATATCCTTTGAGCAATCTTTTATAGTTTACATGTCATTGTTTTGAGACAGGGTTTGCTATGTAACCCAGGCTGGCCTGGAACTCTGTAACCCTCCTGCTTCAGCCTCCCAAGTGCTGGGAATCAGGCTTGAGTCAACACACATTTTGTGTGTTTTACAGAATTGGACAGAGTTAGTTGGTTGACACTGCTTAATTTCCTTTGAGATAAGGGTGTGTTTTTTTTTTAATGTACACTATTAGTTTTGCAGCCTTGATGAATCATCCTAGTTTAACAATTCCTTACCTAACCTGATTTAACAACAAAACTGTGCTTAATTCTAGAAAGTTTTTCTATTCATAAAAATCTTCAACCCACTTCATTTGTTTGCATATAGGATATTAGGTAAAAGCAAGATGGAAGAACTTAAATCTTAAAAAATTCTTTAAAACTTCTCCAGATTATATTGTTTTTCTGGTTTTTGGTTAGCTCCGAGCAATATTAGAGTTACACCCATTCTTTTTAGTCTTTGGTATTTAGAGCATCATTTTTATTTAAGAGTGTGTTTATTCTTTTCCATTATTTATGAAGTAACATTGCTTAGAAGCCTTCAAAATGAAAGTCATCAGTAAGGCAGATGATTTCATGTCACACACAGCATTGACGCGGAGGACACGGAACAAGGCGTAGAAGGCAGTGCAGTTATTTATTAATGTAGGAAATACCGTGCTGAGACCTTTCTAAGGCCTCATGATGCATGTCAGAGGGCGAGACCATCCTCCATACCTGAGCAAAACTCTGCTTATTTGCTTATTTGCTGATAGGGAGAGCTGTGCAGGCCAACCAGTCTTTCTCAAAAGTTAGGAAATAGACTTCACATAGGGCGTGCTGGGGGCAGGTTGTGGGACCAGAGGGCCTTCAGGAGCGGTGCGTGTATCACATTCGCAGTAGGTGCTACCTCTTCTGCTGAGACTTTGGTTGACTTGGCTTGCAGAGGAGTGAGACCATTGCTGATTGGCTGATGCTTGTTAGTGTTGGTCGTTCATTGGTTGCTTTACAAAGACACATTTATTAAGAAAAGCCAGTGATTGGTTAAAGGAGATTCAGTGCAAGGCTATGGTGGCTCCCAGGCCACGTGACTCTCCCTGTGTATCCCCAGAGCATGTTTAAGGCTTGCTGTTGTGGTGACCCGAGTTCCGTGGCTGTAGAAAGATTTTCTTTTATTTTGTAAGTAGCACAATTTATCTTTACAGTCAATTGTTTCATAATTACAGATCTTCCTTATAGCAACTTGCATTCAAGACAAAAATACGTGGTTGTGCATTAAAAATGTCCTTATATAGTTTTTGGCATTGCTCACGTTTGGGGAAAAGAACTATGTATACATTCATCACATATTGGATAATCTGGACTGGGGATCAGCTAGCTGGATGGTCTAAATGCCTGCCTGACAAGTGCAAAGACCTGAGTTTGATCCCCAGTACCCCATGGCCGCCGTGCTAGCCCTGAAATCAGGTGTGGTGGTGCATGTCTGTAATCCTAACGCTAGGGAGGCTGAGACAGGAAGATCACCATGAATCTGAGCTGTGTAGCAAGACCTTGGACCAAGTAAATAAGTAAATAGTTTTTTTTTTTAAATTTGGAGAATTTACCCAGTGGTTGATGATCACATCATTTGATGCCTCCATTTTTCTGCTTGAGGAAAAGTGAGCTTTTATTTGAACGCTGCACTGTTCACTGCTACCTAGCAATGAGACATTGAGAGAATTAGCTTTTCAAATCCTACGCTGTGCAAGAATCAAGAAGAATATTGCCTCAAGCACTGACTCTGCACACAGCTCCCAGGGTGCGGTGGCTCCTCAGGCGAGAACATCGTTGTCCCTCGTCCTAGGGCTCGCATTTTTTGCTCAGGCCTGTTTGTTGAATGCCTAAGACTTTAGACTTGAATTAGACTTCCTTTTCTGTCCCATTCTTCCCACATCGGTAGAATAGATGTGTGTAATTGAATAACCAATGTCCTTGCCTGGCAAAAGTAATGAAAACTAATCAAATGTTTTTGTAACTGACACAGGTGTATCATTTGAAAAAATCTTCTTGAAAAATTTAAGTAAATGTCAGCATGCAAATTGATTTTTATGCAGTGCATTCTGTTGAGCTTATTTAGTTTCGTAGAAATAAACAGTTTTCTTATAAACTTCAAAGGAAAGAAATATTTCCAGAAGGGCCCATTTATTTGCACTAAAATATGTGCAGATTTTTCTGAGGCAGATTTTAGTAAAGATAGGACATCCCTTAAAAAATATCACGAGACTTGTCTTCAGAAGTTATGCAAGTATGGCCCAGCACAACCCTGAGGGAGTACTCCCAGGGCACAGTGTACTTTGGGTTATGTTGTTTTCTGTAGCTCTCTGCTGAGCACAGAGTTGCGCCTGTTACTCAGATACTGTCAGCGGGGAGCTCAGGCAGCCAGGGTCATGGTGTCCTGGCAAGTGAGGGGACCCTGACCACATGGCTCCTGCGCTGGACTCATACCCTCTCTGGGAATATAACCACTGTTATCCAGGAAAGTGGAACAGTTTTGAAATTAGTTGTGGTACTTAAAGTAGTTATTGCTCTGCTTAAAGCTGTGGACCATGAGCTATGACAGTGTCCTTAGGAGTGTTTAGAACCTCCATCCAGAGGAAGCTCTGAGCCCGAGAGATGACAAGCAGAGGGTTTTTTATTTTTTTTATTTTTTATTTCAGGGAGGGATCTACAGAGTGATCAAGGTTCTCACTACTAGATCAGACTTGTAGTGATCTGCCTATTTACAGCCTCCCAAAAGCTGGGATTACAGACTTGTGCCACCATGCCCAGCCTCAGTTGCCATCTCAGTGTGCCCTGAAGGTGGGGCTGGCAGGACAGGCCCAGGGATGGACACCTTGGCCCCTGCGCCTGCGCCTGCTTGCAGGTGCTTTAGTCTGCAGAGCTATTTGGCCAGCCCTCAACAAACAGAGTTTTTATGTCTCCGTGAGCACATGCTTTTTTGTTTCTATTTTTTCGGCTGGGGTAGAGGTAAGGTGAGGTCCGTAGCTTCATCAGATTCTCAGAGGGATTAAGCGGTAAAGCGCTGCTGTTTTGATATCAAGCAGAGCAATGGTTTAACGCAGTTGCGTCATGGAGTTGCTGGGATGGGCACACTTCGCAGGCTCATTTGTGTTTCTTTGCAGAAGCACACGGGTGGGTGGCAGGCCCTTTTGTCCAGTGCCTCTCTGAGTGCTCCATCACCTTCCGCCTCCAGCCCATGCCTGGCTTTCTATCTGTAGTTCCTGCCCTCTGCTGTTTGAGGCCCCAGTGACTCTGTTTGGCCGCCTGGGTCTCTCTCTGTCTCCGGAGCTCTGCTTAAGGCCGGAAGAGACTTGGGGCTTCTGCAGGAATCACTCCAGACCCTGCGGCTGGCTTCGTGTCCCTGCTAAGCCACGGAAACACGCAGCCCTTGACTCACGCTGTGTGCAGTCGAAATGATGGTCTATTGATTTGTCTGAGGCTTCCCAGCAGACTTTCAAGATCACGGAGTAGGGGCTAATGTTCCGTTCTGTTTGCTTGACCCTCGGTGACAGCCGATCACCTTGATTGACACTTGCTAGTTACTCAAGAAATAATGATTACATAAATATTGTTTTTCTTTTCTTTGCCCGAGTGCTTGTAATCTCACTGTGGCGTCAGGTGTCAGGTCCTTCGTGTTTTGGCTTCTGCTCTTCTCTTCTGCTCCAGGGTTGACTTTCTTTGCTTGATCCTAAACCACTTCAGTAGCTGTTTCTCTTCTCTCCCCATTCAGTCCATTTCACAAATTGCTTCCAGGTGTCGAGGAGTTTTTGTGCGTAACTGCTCGGTCTGCGTTACATGGACAGTGGAATGAAATTCAGTCATCTCCCCTTTTCCTAGATTCATTTTTCTTTGTTGCTACAACTGTTATTCCCTTAACAATGCATTTATTTCCTTTTTGATAAAGCTTTGCTGCCCCTCCTGGTGCTCTTCTTTCTGATGTGTCCTGGCCTGCACTCAGAATTTTACAGTTTGTCTACTGTTTCAATGTCATTCTCAGTTCCTTCTGGGAAAGAGCCCAAATTCCTTCAGACAGAATTCATGTTTCCCATTTCTAAGACCTGTTCTACTTTGTCATTGTTTTTTTTTTTAATGCCCTTCCCACTAGCGTTCGAATGACTTCAGACCTGAAATTTTGGAATATTAAATACAACAGCATATTTACCATTTTCATATAGTTACTGACAGAGATGCTGCTGATTAAGCATGAGCTATTTGGCACGTGGCTCTCGCTAGATGGGGTGCTTTGCTGGTGCCCGGATAATGAGTGTTTGAGGAGGTGGATTTTATGGACACCTTTCTTTTTGAAAATTTGAGGTACTTATGGGTAGACTCTCCTTCCATATAAAATGTGTATGTGTATGCATTGTCCTATTTTCTGCCTTTGTGTTATTTCAACTTACTACTGTTCACTGAAGAATCACTTCATAACTTCTCATTTTGCTCAACATTTTCAGACCTGACCATCTCTGCTAGTAATGCAGACTGTACCCATTCCTGGCCTGGCACCCAGATTTCTTTGCAGTTCTCAGGCAGTGTTCCCTGGCAGGGTTAAATGGCAGGGAAGACGCTGCCTACTACTAAGGTGTTTGAGAAACGGTGGACCGTCCTGTGACTCATTCTGCTCCAATCGAGCTGCTTCCCAGCACAGGGGTCTCAGATGCTTACATGAAACGCTGACGAGGGCTTTCAGGAAGACAGGCTGAAGCGTGCGCCTGGCAATTTCGAATGAAGTTCCATTTTCTCTTCATTGATTTCCACATACTGTGCACGTAGACAGGACAAGGGGAGAAAGCCTTCTGCAGCTGGGAAAGGATGTTTTATTACATCCTTTCCTTCCGCCTTCTCTCTCAATGAAGCAGGCAGAGTCAGGGCTGGAGTTGCAGAACAAAAGCTTATTTATTAGACTCTTACTGCTTTTTTGTCAGGCTGTTGTTTGTGGATTTAATTTTCTTTGTAAGAACTCTCAAATCTATCAGAAGGCTGTTACCACAACAGCTAACAACGTGGGCACTGCAAGGTAAGTGAAAAGCATAATTTCAAAGCTTTCCAGAACATTCTTTTTCTTATTTGCTCCCAAGGGAGATAGGAACAGTCACACCGATACACTGACTACAGTAAAGCAAAATAGGAGTCCTCGCCTGTCCGCAGGATAGATCGCTGTCGTGCGCGGCAGAGCACTTAGCAGACCCTGTCAGGAGACTCACCAGCTCGACCCTTGACCTATGATTGCTGCTCTGCTGGAAATAAAAATTCAAAGGTGTTTTTATATTTAGGTTTTAGTGAAAGTGTTGTTTGCAAATGTGGAAAATTAGGCAGGACTAAAAATTGCCATAGGAGAATATTTACATAAATTACAACCCATAGAATGTTCTTCAGTAATGAAGTTAATTTGAGAACTCTTTAATACCATGGATCTGTGTTTACAGTTCATAATAACACAATAGCTTATTGTCTTTTTGCCTTCCTAACTAATACCGTAGGGAGTTGGACCGTGCGTTGTGGGCCCACCTTCTTCCCTTCCTCACATGGATCTGTCACTAGTCAGTGTTGACCATTGATGACTTATGTCATGCTGACCCTGCAATACAATCTTATTTTGCATTGACTGTTCTTTCAGTCTTAATTTTTTAAAAAAAAGTTTTGATGCAGGATAGGGTTTCTTAAGGCTAATCGTCATTACCAGGGAAGCCTGGGTTATTCACTCTTCCGCATCAGGAGAGTCCCCAGGAAGCCGTGGGGTTCAGCAGCACTTCCGGGCTGAGTTCTCTGAGGGAGACACACTGTGAACAAAGGCATGAGCATAGGGTCCCCTCTTAGGGACACTGCCAGGCAGGTCTCTAGGTGCCACACCGAGCTTCTTTTCAAACTGCTTTCTGTAGCAGTGACACCCTTAGGTCTTGGAGTCACTCCACAGCCAGCCTCCAGGGATGGGATGGCGTGGCATACAGCGAGGAAAGAGCTCCCACAGGGACTCCAGCTCACTCAGGTGCCAGCGTCTTCAGGTGCCACTTCCCGGCCCTTGAGTGGGCAGGGCTCTCGGGAGTGGGAAAGGAAGTTTCAGGGACAGCGAACCAAATGTCCTGGCTTTTCTTAGGGCAGCTGTACTCCACCCATGCCTCTGTGCCTGGCCACCTTTCGATCTTACCATGCTGCCTTCCACAGTGTCCCTTTGCCTGTGTCTGCTGGGGTGGAGCTGCTACCAAATCCACAGCCTCAAAACCTGGAACAGCTGCACCGACACAGCGAGCAGACTGAGAAAACGTTTCAGCGGGTGGTCAGCATCCCTAGGGCAGCGGTGAGGTGGCTTTGGCTGGGTGTCAAGAGGTTGTGGCACCGAGAGGCGCAGGTTCAGGTCCGGGTCGTCGTGCCCTTGTCCAGTGCTGTTTGCTTCTGGGACATGAAGGTGGCTGTCACACTGTCATGGTGGACAGCAGGGCAGGACAAAGACAGTCGCTATGCCCGGCTATCCACCTAGCTATGGTTTTTCTGGCTGCGCCATGCGCCCAGCTCGTGTGGTCCTTCAACCATAAGTTTTGAGTGAGTTTTCAAAAGTGCTGAATGCAAACCAAGTTACCTCTGAGATAGGATTAGGAGACATCTTTATTTTCCTCCGTGTTTTTCTATATTTTCCAAATTTTGTGTATAGACTATACTATTAAAAATTGAAGAGGCTGCTGGCGAGATAGCTCAGCAGTCTAAGCGCCTGCCTGGCAAACTTGAGGACCTGAGTTCGATCTCACATGTTGTGAGGCTCTGGAACTCGGGCGCATTACAAGTCTGAACTGCATAGTGAGAACGGTACCAAAACAGCAGCAGAAGCAACAACAAAATGAACAAAAACACTGAAGAGTGTAGGGTCAAGATTATTGTAAAGTCAGATTTTTAATGTCGAAGGACACATATAAAAGAGTAGAAAATGGCAGATATTAGTGATTTCGGGAACAGCTCTAAGTATTAGTGGATGTAGCCATTAGGGTTTTTGGGCACAGTAGAGAAGCAGAAATAGAAGAAAGGGAGGAAAAGGCCTTTATTACCACTGAGGATAGACAGGCTCGATGGCAGGAGATAGGATCCTCTGAGCTGAAACCAGACTTTTGCTAGGGGTGGAGCTTAAGGGGCGGTTTTAGTGACCCACAAGCAGCTAATTGGAGGCTCCCTTGTGTGTGTGTGGGAAAGGTATCCGGGCCTGGGGAGGCGAAGAAGGGGGCAGTGGTCACTGGGAAGATGAGCTATTGGGTGGGGATTCAGCCGAGTTGAACCAGGGCCCTAACAATTTAGCAGTTGGTACTTGGGCCAGAACCTGCCAGCCACGACTGAGGTCAGCTGTCACTTGGTCCGCATCTGATGTGGTTGATTCTCTGGGGTGCTTGTGCCTCTGGGCCCGCAACTCAGAGGGACTGTGTGTGAGCTACCCAGGGGATAGCACAGAGGTTATCAAAGACATGCAGTTGGAATTTGTATTTTAGTATTAAAAGAGCAATTAAATGTGAACTGAAGAGGGAAGGTGTAGGTTGGATTCTTACCTTCTAGGTCTTATCTAATTACCATGCTGGGTCAGCCCAGACTGTGCGCTGAGATCGTGCAAGACCTTAGAAAAACAGGATTTCCTGGACCCCATCCACAGTGGTGCCCACCTAACTGGGCTGGAGGGGGGGGGACTGGGGCAGGAAGGGGGCAGCAGCCCCCCAGGAGTCTCGCATGCAGCTGGGGTGTAGAATGCTGGCCCGGGCCAGGGGAGTTGGCACCTGTGAGCTGCTGCATGCAGAAGAGCAGCCAGTAGCAGCGTGGTGTGCAAGCCAGTAACCTTCAGGTTCTGGAAGATTCTCATTCGGATTTTTACCTATGAAATCAGCCATGCACTCAGAAATACATGTTGTTCATTTCAAGGGTTAAGTGTGGCTTCAGAATGTTTTCACTAACAGCAAAGTGGACAGGCACTAAGAATTGCTAACATGCCTGCGTTCCAGCTAACAGTAGTAGCAGAATAATGAAGCGCACACCTCTCTGAGCTTTTCACGTGCACTTTTTTTCCTCAGTGCTGCAGTTCTCTCTTTCTGGCTCCTGTGTGTGTTGCACATCACTGAAGGCCGTCCCTTTCCCTGTGTTTCTCTCAGGAACTACACAGATCTTGTGTGTAGCAGCGGCTCGACTTGGTTTCTTTTCTCTCTTTGCTGAGATAAAATACCTAACACCCCAAATCAAAGGAGGAAAGGTTTAGTTAGCTCGCAGTTTGTAGAGGTTTCAGTCTACACCTGGCTGGCTCCAAGGCAGAGTGGCACATGGCAGAGAGCATCAGTTCGCGGCCGTGGGAAACAGCAAGAGCAAAAAGGGAGGAGCAGCAGGAGCAGGCCTCTCCCCCCAAGCTGCCCGCCCCCCGGAAGGGGGTAGCGCTTACCTCCAGAATCCCAGCATTGGACCACGAGTCAGTCATATACTCTGGAAACCCATCCCAGAGCTGCATGAGGCTTCAGTGGGACCCCCAGACGCAGACCATAGCAGTGCTTAATGAAAACACAAACCGTAGTGCACACACACAGAGGCTCCAAGCTTTCTTGGGTGGTAGTTTCCTTAGTGTCTTAGAAGTACTTTGTGGCCCAGCAATTTATTTTCTGCCTTTCTTTAGAGCCTTGGTCTCCCTGTGGAGCCCAGGCAGGTCTGACCTCCCTCATGGGGCTCCGCACCGTCACAGCTGACTGACTTCTAGGAACTTACGAGTTACAGGACTAGGACATGGGTGCTTACTGCTGAACAAGACGTGTGTGAGTTGGTGCTGCGCGACTTCACCAGCCTTGTCGTGAGATCAAACCCTGGGTTTCCTGTGCAGTGTTTGTTTTGTCGTAGTGTTTGCTTCCCCAAGAGCACGGTGTCATGGAGCTGAGCGTAGCAGGAGCGTAGGCTGAGACCGCCAGCCCCATGCTGTCTGTTGGTGTCCAGTGCACATTTGCCACCCTGTTTTGGTGACTTTGAGCATAGTCTGGGAACGGTGGCCTTCACTTTCGGGCTTTTGCTTGCTCGGTGCTTGGTGTCTTAGCTTCTGTACAGGATTTATTTAGTCATTCTGTGTCCAAGTCACTTTGGGTAGCCAGAAGAAAGACTGGCCACACTGTGTTTTGTTTTTCAGCATTAAAGTGTAGAACCGTTAAAAACAGTACTTTAAAAACAGGCAATTAATCTATTGGTGGGACAGATCTTGTCCAATAGAAAAAGGGTCCAAGGAGTCAGCAGAGGGGAGAGGTGAGGGGAAAGGGAATGAGAGGAATAGAGGTGCGTCAAGTACAGGAACGTCGAGACCCACTCAGTGCAAACATGGTAAGCCATAACATGCACTAAGACAGACTGGTAGGAAAAAGGTGATAAGGAGCCAGAGAAGGAACAGGAGTCCCCAAGATGCTCATAAGCTGCATGAATTACGAATACGTACTAGTAAAATAAAATGGAAAGAAAGCATTTAACTAGATTTAAGATGCTGCTAAGATGTATTTTGTAAGTGCTATGTTCTTTGGTTCACAGGTCAACTTTTCCTTTTTTACATACAGGTTTTTTTTTTTGTTTGTTTTTGTTTTTTTCTTTTTTGCAGAACCAGGGATCAAACTCAGGACCTTGCACTTGCCAGGCAGGCACTTGTGCCCCTGAGTTATCTACCCGGACCCTACATACAGTTTTTGAAGCATTTTGTTCCTTCAAATGTGAATGTAGTGTCCCTCATTGGTTAAGAGCTTTGCAGCTGCAGGACAGAAAGGACTGGACTCAGAGGTGACGGCCCAGAGGCCGGGCCCACAGTTCTCCCGGCAGGAAGTGGAGGCTCCAGACCTCCTGGATAGCGCTGCCACCTCCCTGCTGCCCCACCTGCCGGCTGGGGTGCCCGGCCTCCAGCATCGAGTTGCCCCTCACTCACCGAGCACCTCTCTCCAAGCTGGGCAGCTCGGAGCAGGGGTCCTGCGGTCCACTTACACTGTAGCCTCACTGGAGTCATTTTGGGGGCTGGGGACACCTTTGCAGGGGCATATTCAGTTCTGGATGCTATACCTTTGGCCGGATGTTGCTTATAGAAGCGGAGATTGTTTGACTCTTCTTTTAGCCTAGCGAGGATGGTGTGCGCTCCAGCATTTACTTACCACGTACACCAAGTAGCTATACCTGAGGCCACCGTGTTGGTAAGTTGCCAGAGGGTGCCGAGTGTCTTTCCAATTCCAGGTCTTTGACTCAGTTCATTCCCAAGAGGTTACCTTGGCTGACTAACCTACCCCGGTTTCCACTGTTACATTCCTGAGAGCGTATAGTCACTGAACTGCTGCCTCCCACAGAGTCGTTTCTTTGTTCCCATGCAACTAACACTGATATATTTGAAACTCTTAGCAGGTAAACGTGTACAAGCCACAGATTTCTGTGGGATGAGTCCTTGTTGATGGCCATTTGATGGCCATTGATGAGTAGGTCTGTGAGAACTACTTTATAACAATTCTAGAAAAAAATGAACTTTACCTATTTCATCCATTTTTCCCTCCCAGTATCCTTGGTTCTCATTTATATTGGCGGCTTGCGTGTAAATTCCAGTACGTTTCTTAATTGATTATTTGAAGTTGAGCAATAGATAATTGATGGGCCAGGGAGATAGCTTAGTAGAACAAGCACTTGCCTGGCAAGCGCAGGGTCCTGAGTTCAATCCCTGGTACTGCCAAAAAAAAAAAAAGATAAATAATTGATCAGTCTTAGTCTTCCTGTGTTTTTTTGTTTGTTTGTTTCCTGATAAAAAGCAGCAGTCTTGTTTTATCAGCATCCCAAAAATTAACATCTCTGTTACAGAAATGACTGAAGGAAGTGGTAAAGAATTTATACTGTGCTTCAGCAGTACCTATCTTACAGATATCTTATCCTCAGAAGTGGCTGCTTCCTCTTGTGCCACTACTACTTTCTGCGGTCACTTCCTTCCCCATGTTTGTGCCCTCCCATGCTGCGTCAGGTGTGTTTGCGCCCATGGTCTGATCTTGTGGGACCCGAATAAAGAATTCACTCATTAATTCAACTATTTATTTGTTCAAAATAGGTATTGATATTGGAGGATGTGGCAGCAAACAAAATGGAGGCATGCGGCTTGGTGGAGGTCATTCTTTAGTTGGGGAGACGAAAAGCGAATATAACAGTAAAAGTAAATATGAGGTGTGATCAAAATAAACAGTTTAAAAAAGTATAACAGGAGAAGGCACGCGGCCGTTAATCCCCCTCAGAGTCGCTCCATTTGCCTCCTACACACTCATCTCCGCCATTCTTGCCGTCTCCTGAAGCAGTTCTGCAGTCCTCTCTCACATGGTTCTTGAGGCGACACCAGAGCCCACAGCCAGCACTGCTGCGGAGTGCCATGTGGTGGAAAGTCAGGTCTCGCAGACACCGCAGCGTGTCCCCATCCACCTTAGTCGCTGCCTCCGTTCCCCTTGTGACTTGCTGCTCTTCCCCCACGTCGTAGTGACCAGGAAAAGCGAGGCTTTGAGTCCATGCAGGACGTCAAGGCCACCACACAGCATCTGAAGACACTCGGGACTTCCAGCAGTGCCCGAGAGAGGCAAGAACCATGGGACTCGGGTGTAGAAAAGAGGAAGTATTCAGAGGGGGATTCGTGGCTCTGTGTCTTGTTGTAGCAATTTTTAAAAGCTTGAGCATCCACTTCAAGTGTGTGTCGCACCTCGTGTGTGGAAAAGATTATGGAATAAAATTGGTGCCCGGCAAGCCTCAGGACAGCCGTCTGATGTGGTGTCACACAGCAGGGGCACGGAGTTGTCCTCACCCCGCTTCTGGAAGTGTGTTTGGTGATGCTGTTTTACATGTTCAGAGTCATGAGTCTGTTCCCACTTGTCAAGATTTCTCAGGATCCTTCAGCAAGCTCAACGTGCACAGCTGGCATTCACACCAGGGCCCGGTGTCCCTGCTGCCTGGACACCTCCTGCTCCAGGACTGCGTCCACATGGCCAGTGCCTCAGTGGCAGCCCAGTTGCATGGCTCGAGTGGCTGCTTCCCAGAAAGCAGCCACAGACACTTTGCCTTGTCCTTTGGCACTGAACTAGAGGAGCTGTGGTCAGGAGGCCCAGGGAGGAGGAGCTCAGACTCGTGGGCGGAGCTCTAAGGGTGCTTTTCCCGTTGTGTTCTTCATCCTTGGCTGCAGTGAACCTTAGCTGTCACTGAGCCCTTCTAGTGGATGACTAGACGCGAAGGTGATCTTAGGACATCTGAGACAAGCTGTGGGGCCAGAGAAGGGGGGAGTCCTGAGAAGTCGTCCTGATGAGGCTTTGGGGGTATAAGGCAAAGGCCCTGTGGCCAGCTGGGAGGAGAGAACTCTGTGAGGAACAGTGTGAGTGTGGACAGAGACGAGTGAACCCACCGACGCAGGGGGTGTCAAGATCTTATCCAGGCAGTAAAGGTGGTGTTGGCTCGAAGGCTCCTGGTGGGGAAATGTCACCTTCCCTGCTCCTGGGTGCCCACTTCTCACGGTCTCTGCAGTTCAGCGTGTCCCTTTTTCCCAGGCAGTCTTTGAGTAGCTTTCTTCATTGTTCTTTCCTCTGTCTTACTAAACTTTGGCTGAGTGACTTCACAGAGAATTTTCTTGGCTCATCTGCAGTGCCAGTCACCACCTATCTGAGGCGGGCTCTCACCTTGAAGCAAACCAGTCCCTGGAGAGCGTCCAGTGCAGAGATGCCTGAGTGAGGCTGGAGCGGTCCCTTCTCATGGCTGGGCCCCTCCTGTCTCTCAGACCCCAGGAGAACTCTTCCAACTAGACCCTGAGCCAGGAGCTCTCTGCTGCGCCCGAGTCTGGGTTAGGCGCTCCGTCTTGCCTGGCAGCCCGCACGGTGCTTTTTCAAAAACTGAAATTAGCACAGTGACATCTGCTGGGCTGTAGATTGTTCTGCTACACCTTGTGCCTGCGCATAAAGGGTCCTTAATAAACCTGGGTTGAATGCCTTTGAAAGTGAGTGATTTTTTAAAAAAGTGATTCTAAAATGAGATGAGAAATTGGGAAGAAAAGAAAATGTCACCAGGAGAAATGCCTTCGGAATGAGCGAGGGTGATGTCTGGGGAGCTCAGGTCTGATTGATTTGTTTCCGCTGGGAAGAAGGGGCCTTTGGGTAGCAGAGAGGATTCAAGTCCAAGTGCTGCGGCTTGGGGTTATTCTTTCTCCACTCGGCTGTCTGTCATTGCACTAGTTCCTCAATGAGCACGGCCCCTTTCTGTTACCCATTTCTTTAGTTCTGTAAATCACACTCATTCAAGCCCGCGGCCCTAATGGAAATCACGTTATTCTCCTCTTTGGAGAACATGATGTTCTGTCTCTAATTTCTTCTTACATTTGACACGTACTGTGTGATCAATATTTGTCTGCCATAAATAAGTTTGTTTTGGCTTTCACTTAAAACACACAAACTTTAAATTTTTTTGTTTGTTTGTTTTGTTTTGTTTTGCCTTTCCACTCTGAAGCCAGTAAGAAATTTTGGGCCCAATTCTAGAGCTTAAGTAATGTCAAAGGGCCTTTTCTGGTTTACTGAATTCACTTAACCTCTTCTTTTTGTTTAACTCAGGGCCCTTTAGTTGCTCTAAAAGGAGGCTGTGTGTCGCGGATGAAATGACGTGGACCGAGCGGCTAAGCCCTCTGCGTGCTGTGGTACGGAATGTGTAATTGCGTGGTCTTTCTCCTCGTACCCTGTTTTGCAGCTTCTTTCTAAGCGTTCAGCTCTCCAATTAAGGAGGGAGATGGTGCTAGGATCTTGTGAGAAATGAATGACTCTGCTTTGTTGGCATCCTTTTGTGATGCCAAAGGCATAGTTTGACATTTCATCTTAATTCTCATGAATTTCCTTATATTTTTTCTTTTAGGAGTTTTGCTGTGATGTTACTTAGTCAAAATCTCCAACTTAAATACTCTCAGGAAAACAGAAGGAAAAGTTAGGTTAATTTCCAAAACCAAAAAGAACTCAATGTTTATTTTATTGTTGTGATTGACGTACTGATGTCGTTTTCACTAGCCACTGTGGCCTAAGACATAAATTGTGCACCTGGGGGCTGGCCAAATAGCTCAGCAGATTAAAGCTCCAGCAAGCAGGTGGAGGGGCAGGGAGTTCAATCCCCGGGGCCTGTTGGGCGGACCCACCCCAGGCGTGTGCTGAGACAACAGTTAAGACTGGGTGTGGTGGCGTGTTCCTGTAACCCCAGCTCTTGGGAGGCTGTAAGCGGGTGGATCACTGCAAGTCTGATCTAGAAGTGAGACCCTGAACACCCTGTAGACCTTTCCCTAAAATTAAAAAATAAAATAAAATAAAATTGTGCACCTCATCCTGGGGCTTCTTAGGATTTCATGCTGTAATTTCACGTGGCCCCTGTCAACGCCCAACACTTGTCCCTTTCCCAGGGACTGGCGGTTTCTGGTCACCTCCATCCTCCTCTCCCTTCTCTCCTTTGCTCAAGCTCCTGCTGGTGCTCTCCTCCCCTAACCCTTTCTGCCCAGCGAGCATCCACACACCCACCCTCTGTGAGCTTGGGAAGCAGAGGGCTGGGCTGGAAACAGTGTTGGCTGCTGAGCCGCCTACTCTGGTAAGCAGAGAGGACAGATGCAGAAGAATAACACACCAGAGTGCATCGTGTGCGCTCAACCAGGCCAGCACAATACAGGGTCCCCTCTTCACTGGATGGAGACAGATCCTTTGGACCAAGAGGCATGACTTCAACTGAAGGGCGGGCTAGGGTTTTGTGAATTAGAGATGAGAACAGGGCACTGCTTTATTTCATTAGTGTGTGCTACTAGGAATCAAACCCAGAGCCTTCACAATGGGCTGACTCCCTGACCTTTTTTCAGTTTTAAAATCTTGAGAAAGGGTCTCACTAAGATACTAAATTGCCTGGGTCAGGCTCAAGCTTGAGATCCTCCTGCCTCAACTTCTCAGAGTGCTGGAATTAGAGGCGTGCACCACCATGCCTGGCTAAAAAAGAACATTCTGTTGGAAGAAATAAATGATTGCATAGTAATAGAATCGGTTGATCTTGGGTGGTGACCAGTGACCTATGTACATGACAGTATTGGCCAGGGCTCAGTGCACCTTTTCTGTAATGATTCAGATAGTAAATGCTTCTGTCTTTGCAGACTAGGTGGCATCTGACACAAGCATCCACTTTGCCATTGTGACCACAGTAGCTACAAGGGACGCATAAGTGGTGAGGGCAACTGTGTCCCAGGAAGACTTGTATTTACAATGTGAGTCAGAGAGGTCCTGAGGCAGAGGGTCTGGGTTGGTCTGCAGGCTGTAACCCGCCAGTCCTCAACAGGAGAGATGACTAGTGGAGCCGGTGTTCAGATCCCAAGAGTTTGAATGCCAGGATAAAGGTGTGAGAAATAACGGATCGCCTTCATGAAGCCTGGATTGTTCTTTCCCTTTTCCACAAGGTTTAAATACACAGATGCTTAAATTTGGGAGCTGAGGCTCTTTGTTGTTGTAGGGTAGTGGTGTATGTAGCTGTAAGCTAAGGTTTCTCTGTGGCCAGACAGTCTCGCTGCTCTCCCAGGAAAGTCCAACTTGGGTTGGACTTGGTTGGGCTAAGCAGAAATTTGGCCTCTTTTGATTCTTACTGAGAGTATAGGAATGGATCAAATCATCAGATTGTACAAAACAAGAGGAAAGAAAAGGGCTGGCCCCTAGGAGATCTAGATTAAAAATGTCAATGTTCTGTGACACGTTGTCCCTAAAATATCAATGTAAGCCAATTCTGGAATAGATATTAGCTTTGTATTTTTAGATACTTATAGGAATTACTGTACACCTTAATTCTCAATTAATTCTGTATAATTTGTTAATTATGTTCTGTAGAAAGTTATTTTTTCCAATAGTGCTTTGTTACCACCTTTATTATCAGAAATTCTGCAGTACATGTTTTCCTATTTTCTGTATGAGTAAACTGCTGTGAGGGTGTCTGATTCACGTTTCTACCCCGGGTCCCAGCTACTGCAGGTCTGACAGTGAGCAGGCGTGAAACATTTGTAGAATGAATCAATGTAAACGAATGTTTTTGATTCTCCCGAGCAGTTTTATTCTACTGTGTTTTTGTTTTCTGTTTTCCTAGTTTTTGTCAGACTGAAGTCTTTTAAATTTCATGACAATATTTTAAAAATTTATCTGTGGTATAAAGTCTTCTATTTCTGCGTTAAATTCCTGTAGAGAAAACAAGGGTGTACTGTACTGAATGGAGCCATTGTCGATGCTTGCAACACAAAGCTAGCTTTGTAGGAGAGAAATCTGAAAAGGAGAGGGTTTCTTTTTATGTAGTTGTAGCCTACATACAAGCAATGACATAAAAGCATGCGGTCCACTTCGCTTGACAAGAAGTGGGATTGTAGTTTTTATCCCCCTTGCCCATTTCAGATGTGTGTGTCACCTAATAGATTTTTAAAACCTTGTGCAGCCTGAGTCACCCATCTTCAGCAAAGCTGTAATATAGTGTTGGTTGTAACGTGCTTTTGAAAGAACATCTCTTTATCCCTCTTAATTATTCTTCAAATGGTAGCGCTTCTTGCTACTCACTGATGCTTCTTCTAAGGTCCTGACGGAAGACAAACAGCAGCCTCAGGATGTAGCTCATAGATACGTATTTTATTTTTACTTGTTTCCCTCAACATTTAAATTATATGTTCTCTAAGAGCACAGTTGAAACTGTTTGATGTTGAACCATTTTACAACCCGTGGTGGCATACTGAAAAGAAGATTATGTGGGCAAGAGGTAATGATTATAATTAAGCGACAGAGAAAATAGCGTGTTCCTAGGAAGCGGAGCAGCACAATGGAGAAGAGTAGGAAGATGATGGGGACAGTGGCGCCTCGGGCTGATAATTACATATTTAATCCTGGAATCTGCCTGGCCTAAATGCCAAAGGATTTTTTGGTGGAGGACAGAACTGGTGAGGGAGCTCATGTGT